>SJYC01104484.1:0-61399 GCA_006408675.1 Madoqua kirkii
TCCATATTTCATCTTTATTTGAACAAAGATGTCTCACAAACAGTGATCAGGACTCATTTCCCTCTATTCACATCAGCCACAGGCTAGTATGTTTGCCAGTCAACTTCTAGGGCAAAAGTGGAGCAATTCAAAGCTTGATCTGATTTTCTAATTGTCAGGATTGCATTATTATCTGATAGCATTAATAAATCACTGACTTATTATTTAAACAATCTCTTTTTCTTTCTTGTTTTGTTTTTAGTGGAAAATAATTGTATCAGAGAAGCAACTATGTTCTTTTAAGCAGGAACTGCCTGTCACAATATGACTAAGGAACATGAAGGAAGATTTAAATGTCACTTTAGGCAGCACTGTTTCCTAAGAGCCTTGGTAATGTCTCCAGGGCCATGGACATTCAAATTCAAGTTCCTTGATTCTTAATTATTGTGTTGCAATCAACTTCTGATAGGACCATAGCTACCATAGGTAATTACTTTTACACAAATTCATTATGTCTCATGCATTCTGTATAAGTATATAACTGCCTTATTGGGGATATTATGAGAAGAATGGTCTTTTGGTTAAATGACAGTTTGGGAGTTAGGAAATCCCCATAAATGCATATTGTGTTTCAACTTCCTGCAAATCACATAAGCTTATATCAGCTAATGATCTTTCCACAGAAAGAAACAGAAAGCAAGTTCAAAGTGACTTAAACATAAGGAAAATATACAGATGAGCTTAGTGTAAAGTCCAACTTTGAGAGAAGTTTGACCCAGGGCTCAAATAAAATCAGTAAATCCTTGCTTTCCATTCATTGGTTCTATTACCTTAGGATTAGTTTCCAGAAGCTTCTGAGCCTACATATTTCCAGGTATAAACTCAGCAGAAAAGAGAGAACACTCAAACGCACCCTCTTGACCCCCCAGCACCACCCTGACTTGGGTACTGTGTTTGTCCTAAACCAACTGTGAAGGCCAGGGAGAGAGATGTAATATGCTGATTGGATGAACCCCAGGAGGGTCCATTCTTGACCTGGTGGCATGATCAATCCCTCTCAATTGCGTTGTTCAGAAATTTGGAATAGTGACAGTGGCAGACTTTATATTATTTGAGGGCTCCAAAATCACTGTAGATAGTGATTGCAGCCATGAAATTAAAAGACGCTTACTCCTTGGAAGGAAAGTTTTGACCAACCTAGATAGCATATTCAAAACTAGAGACATTACTTTGCCAACAAAGGTCCGTCTAGTCAAGGCTATGGTTTTTCCAGTGGTCATGTATGGATGCGAGAGTTGGACTGTGAAGAAAGATGAGTGCCTAAAAATTGATGCTTTTGAACTGTGGTGTTGGAGAAGACTCTTGAGAGTCCCTTGGACTGCAAGGAGATCCAACCAGTCCATTCTAAAGGAGATCAATCCTGAGTGTTCTTTGGAAGGACTAATGCTAAAGCTGAAACTCCAATACTCTGGCCACCTGATGCGAAGAGTTGACTCATTGGAAAAGAGTTTGATGCTGGGAAGGATTGGGGGCAGGAGAAGGGGACGAATGAGGATGAGATGGCTGAATGGCATCACCAACTTGGACATGAGTTTGAGTGAACTCCGGGAGTTGGTGATGGACAGGGAGGCCTGGCATGCTGCAATTCATGGGGTTGCAAAGAGTTGGACACGACTGAGTGACTGAACTGAACTGAACTAGGAAGAGGGACGGGGAGATAAATTCTACAGACATCTAATTAAATGCCTTAAAAAACTAACATTTCAGGGAATTCCCTGGAAGTTCAGTGGTTTGGAGTCTGTACTTCCACTGCAGGTGGCCCCTGGTTCAATACCTGGTTGGTAAAGTAGATCGCACATGCTGCACAGTATGGCAAAACACACACACACACACACACACACACACACACACACACACACACACACACACAACCAAACCACCCAGTAAACAGCAACAACAAAGAACGCCAAAACAACAACTAACATTTCAACCTAGAGTCATTCTTGTATTCGTTGATTCATTTTACATTTCTTCAGGGCTCCCTATATGTGAGATCTGGACATCACTCTTCTTGACTCCATCTCCAGGCCTCTCTTAAAAGAAAGCACCAAAGATTGGAGCTCAGGCTGAAGGCAGAATTATGAGTCTAAGAAAACTGGTCTCCTAAGAGCCTCCATATTTGGAGGGCTTGTTCCTTACATTTTCAGATTTCTGTGAAAGAAAGAAAAATAGCCATCTCATTGTCTACATAGCCTACCAGGCACAACGTCCACCTGTATATTCATACTTTGAGGGTTAACAGGCTCTTCCAAGCCGAGGTCAAGAACCCTTGGGCTATATGATTGTCAAGATATATAAGTGATCCACCTCTATATGTAAGAATTATAAAGATATTGTGATTTGATAGTGACATTTAAAACAAAGTTTTGCTTTTCTGAGTGGTCAAGGAAAAATAAGCACATTCCGCTTCTTGGGAGGCAACACCCCTTACCTAACTTGAGAGAAGGGGTAGATACAACCTATAGTGGTTGACTTAGGTTCCCAAATACCACCCAAGTCCAGGTGGAGTTAGATCAGAAAACAATTTCTCTAGCATGTGAGTTCCTAAGCAAAATGGGAAGGGACAAAACTAAAAATTGCTTGTATATTTCTGATGTTCCCATTGACTGTGTAGGAAGCAGCAAGAGAGAAAACAGGCTCTCTCCAGCCTCTCTTTGAGAAAGCAGCCTTTGGGAAAACACATGCAGAAAATGAGAAACAAGTGCAACTGAAATGTTTTCAACCTTTCTCTGACTATACTGGCCCTGTTTACAGAGCTCTGTGAAAAAACCAAATGAAACTGATACCTGTCTAGGATATCATGAAAAGAGGAAGGCCCTGGTGAGAGCTGTGCCATGGGCTGGTGATAAGCACAGCTGCTCGCTCTCGCTGTTTCAGCTCACTAAATCAGTGGTGCCTGAGGATTCATTTATATTTTCATTCCTGGGGGAGGACATGTTTCGGTGCTTAACAGGACGCTCTGATTCTTCTAGTGTAAACTCTGGGATTTATTTCCGTGCCCTTGTTTGAGAGCAGGTGCCCCTAACATAAACTTGGAAGGTGGGAGAGGAGATGAAAATGAGAAGTCAAATTGGAAAAGCAGAGAGCAACAGCAGTCCTGCTGATCCAACTAGTAGAAAATAAGATGGTCTTTGATTCTCACCAAGATTTGACTCTGTGTCTCCAGTGAATATTATAGTGGGGACTTCCCTGGTGGCCCAGTGGTTAAGAATCTGTCTGCCAAAGTGAGGACATACATTCAATCCCTGGCCTGGGAAGATTCCACTTGCCTTGGAGCAACAGGCCCACGGGCCCCCACTACTGAGCCTGTGCTCCACAACAAGAGAAGCCACTGCAACAAGAAGCCCATACATTACCACTAGAGAAAACCTGCACACAGAAATGAAGACCCAGCACAACCAAACACACACACACACACACACACACACACACACTAGTGCAAGTCCTGTGGGTGTTGCTGAGAGAGAAAATGACAGAACACTAGAAAGATAAGATCTTAGTTCTAAGACAAATGTCATGAACCAGGAGGAAACTAGATCCAAGCTTCGGTACCACCTTGGCCCCATGTTCTTCTTCTGCAGGACACCCCCCTTCAAGAGCATGGCTTCTGAGCTGACACACCCACTTGTCATCTGTGGTCTTGAGGGATGGATTCACTCATGTTAATTCCAGCAGAGATGAACTTCTTTTTATGTTCCCCAGATGAGCAAATAGTAACTCATTCTCAGTTACTTTGGAAGTTAAGGCCAAGTGCTTACTTACAAAGTTTGTAAGAGGGGTTCAGTTAGGTGATAGTGAGTGGGCACTTTGGACTTTTTGGATGGGCCAGCCTTCTGAAGTGAATGTGTTTTGATTTCTGGGTTTCAGTATCTATAAGACAGCTCATAGGATATGGCTCAGAGTATTATCTATTATCCTTGAGAAAGAACTATAGGTCCTTGACTGTGCTTAACTTGAGGGTTGGAGGAGGGTTTACACACATTGAACACAAGACATTGTCTTCATAATTTTTTTTTTTCCAAAGTCAACACCCTTTAGATCCTGGAAGTAAATATGTCCTCTTGTAGAGAAGCAGTTTGTCAGCCTTTTCAGACTGCAGCTGAGGTTTGAGGGAGCAGTTCATTTGTTTAATGTAATGAACTTGTCTTAGAACTCTTCCTTGACTCCTGATTCTTCCCACCTCCCACTTCCAGGCTCAGGGTTGCATCTCATTCTAGGGATGATGCTATGGGCGGGAAGCTCCCAACTCTTAAGCTCTTGTTGGAAACTGATTGGCTCAGATTAGTCTTGCTCTTTCCTGCAACTGCCTTGACCTCGGTTTCTGGATTTCTAGTAACCAAGATCTGCCCATCTGCTTGTTCCTGACTGACCCTTGCTCTGTCCCTGAGTTCCTGATAACTGCATTTCCCTCCCAGTTTCACAGGAGGTTATTGCCCTCTGTAATTGCCCTCTGTTCCCTCCAGTAACTAGATTTGTCTGACCTTGACTCCTTAACTCCTACACTTGAGTTATCTGCATACATTTCACCTCTCCTTGGTTCAGAATCATTCACCTAACACAGATGTAAGAGTGTTTTTTGTTTATTGTTTTTTTAATTGGGGACATATATTTTCATTAGCTTTAATTTTTAAAAAATTTTTATTTCCCTGACCAGGGATTGAATCTGTGCTCCCTGCAGTGAAAGTGCAGAGTCTTAACCCCTAGACCACCAGAGAAGTCCCAGAGCTTCTTCATTTTTGAATGCCCTGAATTGCACTGAAAATAGCTTATTAACTTGCTAGCATTGAATTACATCAGCTGACAGGAACACAAACAAGAAGGGCTAGGAAAAAAAAAAAAACACAACCAAAAACTGGATGATCACCTAACACCTCACAACATAAGCAGGAGGAAGCTTAACTATCAGTGTGATACAGACAACAAACAGTGCAAACATTTCAATAAAATCTGAACCAATTATAATGTTACAAAAATGTACTCTGGATGCTTCCCTGCTTAAAAGGCAATAAAGAGTCCAGGTTGGTGGAAAGGAAAGGATGCTTTATTTTGGATGCTGGCAACAGGTAGGAGGTAGAGTGAGGGGCAGACCACGCCTGTCCAAAGACTGACTCCCCCGCCACCCGCCCCAGACAGTCAGTGGGCAAGAACGTTTAAAGACAGAGCGAGGGGGCTCATGCAGAAACAGTAAGGTCAGCTCTGACAGTCATCCTGGACTTGGTCATCTATGGTCTGACCAGTGTCATTTTGGTTGTTTTAGTTACAGTTAATCTTCAGTTCCAGGGTCAGTTTGTTTGCATTTCTTTGAGGCCAGTTCTTGCAATTGTGGTAGCTTATGTCATGGCTACAATCTGGTCATCGTGTAATTAGCTACTTCCACCTGGTGGGGGTTTCAGTATCTATAAGACAGCTCACAGGATATGGCTCAGAATATTATCTATTGTCCTTCAGACGGAACTAAAGGTCCTTGACTATGCTTAATGACTACATTATTATTATTTGGTCTCCTTTGACTGTTTTGTTTTTGTATTTTCTCACTTCCTAAACTTATTCATTGGCTAACATTTTCCCACAGACAAAAGGCAGGCTGAGGACATGGGGATGGGGTGGGGCAAGGACCACAGGATCCTGCTCCATCAGGATGGAGTAACAGCCATCATGGTCTCCTTTGACTGTTTTGTTTTTGTATTTTCTCACTTCCTAAACTTATTCATTGGCTAACATTTTCCCACAGACAAAAGGCAGGCTGAGGACATGGGGATGGGGTGGGGCAAGGACCACAGGATCCTGCTCCATCAGGATGGAGTAACAGCCATCTGGTCATAAACCCCATTTTAGTTTTTACAAGAGATCAAAGGCTTAAGAATTACGAATCATAGTCATAACAACTTCCATAATCACCTCACTAGGTAAAAGAGGAGGAAAAAAGATTCAGTATACTGTGTTTTCTCTAAGGCGTCTTGGCAGGAAAAAAATGAAACGTGATTCAGTTTTGCAGGTAAGAATTTGTTTTCTGTAGACTCACAGATACAGAGAACAGATTTGCAGTTGCCAAGTAGTGGGGGTGGGGGGGATGGGGAGGGATGGCCTGGGAATTCGGGGTTCAGTTCAGTTCAGTCATTCAGTCATGTCCAACTCTTTTGCAACCCCATGAATCGAAGCATGCTCGGCCTCCCTGTCTATCACCAACTCCCGGGGTTCACCCAAATCCATGTCCATTGAGTCAGTGATGCCATCCAACCATCTCATCCTCTGTCGTCCCCTTCTCCTCCTGCCCTCAATCTTTCCCAGCATCAGGGTCTTTTCAAATGAGTCATCAGGTGGCCAAAGTATTGGAGTTTCAGCTTTAGCATCAGTCCTTCCAATGAACACCTAGGACTGATCACCTTTAGAATGGACTGTTGGATCTCCTTGCAGTTCAAGGGACTCTCAAGAGTCTTCTCCAACACCACATTTCAGGCAAACAACAACATCCTGCTGTATAGCACAAAGAACTATATTCAGTATCTTGTGATAAACCATAATGGAAAATAATATGAAAAAGAATGTATACATTTATATGTATAATCAAATCACTTTGTTGTATAGCAGAAATTAACACATTATAAATAAACTCTACCTCAACAATAACAATAAAAAAGAAAAGGATTTCTGTGTCCATTTCATCACTGAAACAGTTCAATAGGCCAACTGCACTATAGGATTGAAAGACAAATTTCTCTCCAGAAATGGTATATGAAAGTGTTTAGCTGTACTTACAAGATTATGCAAGACTATGCAAAATTAGTTGCAAAACTCTTAAACTTTTTCTGGGTTCTGAAACCACTGATATTATCTGGGGTGTTCGAGCTGTTTAAAAGTTTGACAGAGCTCACATGTTTTAGTTAGGGTGTTCTCAGCTGCCATTCCAATAAATAAATAAAAGTGTTTATATGACAAGAGTATATTTTTCTCGTGAAGGAAGGCTCTGAGCTGGTTCAGAGCTCAACAATATCATAGGGAATCCAAATTCCTCCCATCTCATTCTCAGGGGGTCAGCTGTGTGTTCCCTTGGGGTCACACAGTGGCTGTAGCTGCTCCACAGGGACACATCCCCAAGCAGGGAGAGGGGAGCAGGGTTTCCTCACGAATCCGACTCTTTTTATTGGAGAAGAAAACCTTTCCCCAAAGCACATACCTCTTTTTCCCCTTCTTTCATTGACCAGAAATTGATTCTACAGTACCTTTCACTGAAAAGTGAAAATCTGCTATGGGAAAGCTTTTACCTTTCACTACCCCATGGAACATGAGCTTCCAGGTTGGCGCAGTGATAAAAGAATCCACCTGCCAGTGCAGAAGTTTCAGGAGACACTGGTTTGATCCCTGGGTTGGGAAGATCCCCTGGAGAAAGAAATGGCACTCCATTTCAGTATTCTTGCCTGGGAAATCCCATGGACGAAGGAGCCTGGCAGGTTACCGTTCATGGAGTCCCAGAGAGTCGGACATGACAGAGCACATCACATGTATGAGGGGGAACATTTCCTATTATGTAGGGTTTATTTCCTTGAAGTCGTGATAGTTTTCAACCTTATGGGCCATGTGGACTTGTTCTCTTTTTTCTTTTTTTAAAAATATTTATTCATTTGTTTAGCTGTGCCAGATCTTCATTGCCGCATAGCATGTGGAATCTTTAGATGTGGCATGTGAGATCGAGTTCCCTGATCAGGGATTGTACCCAGATGCCCTGCACTGGGAAGGTGGAATCTTTGCCACTGGACCACCATGGAAGTCCCTTGTTTTCTGTTTTGAAGGCAGACCTTTCACTTTTTCTTATGTTATTACTGGTGATTTCAGGGTTTCTCTTTATTTAGTCAAGTTTAGTAATTTATATTTTTCTAGAAAGTCATTCCCCCTGTCTAGATTTTTGAAGTCACTGGAAGGAAACTGTACGTAGCATTAAAAATAAAAAAAAACAAACAAAAAAATCTCTGCATCCTGTTTTTATTCTTAATGAATGTTATAGAGTCTTTTTGCTTTCTTTCTTTTTTGGAACATACTTGCCAAAGGCTTTCTATGTTTTGATCTTATCAGAATTTAGAGGTTGAAGCTATTATTTTGGGTGTTCTATTTCATACTATCACCTTTATCTTTATTAATTCCTTCCTTCTATCTTCTTTAGTTTATTTTAAAATTTCTAGTTTCTAGAGTTGAAGGCTAAGTTCATGTATTTTCAGCCTTTTTTGCTTTCTGACATCTGGATTTAACATTATAATTTGGTCCCTGAGAAACTATTTTGTTATGACTCAGGGCTGAGGTGCTTTGTTCCCTTTTGTCACTATTTCTAAGTAATTCTATTGCCCCCATCCTGTGGGAGAATTATAATTCCTTATCCCATTGATGCTAGACTTGGCAATAAAAATTATACTTTAGCCAATAAAACATGAGTGCGAGTGTGAAGCCTACCTTTTACACATCACAGTGTGGTTCCTTCATCTTTCTTTTCCTTTGACAAAAAGACCAGCAAAGTCCTAGATAGGGCTGCTCCTTCAGCCTGCACATCAGACTGAAGGCGATAAAAGACTAGCCACGCACCGGGATAGTGATATAGAGTGCGTGAGAAATAAATATTTGCTGTTTTAAACTCCTAATACCACCTTACATGCTTCAGCATGAATTTCTAAAGAATAAGAATATCTTCCTACATAGCCAAAATGACATTTCACATCTAAAAATATTGATGATCTCTTAATATTATCCAATACTTAAAACATATTTAGAACTCCTCTAGTGGTCCAGTGGTTAAGAGTCTGCCTGCCAATGCAGGGGACACAGTTCGATTCCTGGTCTGGAAAGATGCCACGTGTGACAGGGTGACTAAACCTGTGTGCCGCTACTACTGAAGCCTGAGTGCTAAAAAACCATGCTCTGCAAAAACAGAAGCCACCACAGTGAGAAGTCCAAGAACCGCAACTAGAGTGTAGCTCCCCACTCATGGCAACTAGAGAGAGACTGCAAGTAGTGACAAAGACCCAGCAAAGTCCATAGAAATAAATGAATGAGTAAATAAACAAATAAAATTTTTAAAATATCTGAATTTCATTTGGCCTAAAATGTTCTTTATAGCTGGTTTGTACAAACCAGGAACCAATCCAGAGCCACCTGTTCCATATTGAGTGCTATGTTTTTCAACTCTCTTTTAACCTCTCTTTTTCTTATTACACTGATTTGTTAAAGAGCCTGGGCCAGCTGTCCTAAAGAATCTGTTATCTTTACAATTTGCTTTTCCCCCATATTGTTGTTTAGCTTCTCCCTGTAGCCCTCATATTTCAGTAAATAAATTAGATATAAGCATTTGGTTGGCTTCCTGGGTGGCTCAGTGGTAAAGAATCTGCTAATCAATGCAGGAGACAGGTTCAATCCATGGTTAGGAAGATTCTCTAGAGAAGGAAATGGCAACCCACTCCGGTATTCTTGCCTGGAGAACCCCATGGTCAGAGGAGCCTGGTGGGCTACATTCCACAGGGTCGAAAAAGAGTCTGACATGTCCTAGTGACTAAACAACAACAACAATGAAAACATTTGGTTAGATCTGAGTTAAACATTTTTGGCTAGAGCACAAAATACCTGATATTGTGTATTTTGTATTGTACCACATCAAAAGACACATACAGTGGATTATCTCACCATTAGTCATCTAATGGGACAGAGGACCATGAGGTTAAGGTGGGAGCAGTCTGATCCCTCCATTATCAGTTGTGTTTTTATCTCTTATGACCAGAAAATAACCCAGATGTTACTACTTTGATACCATACGAATAACCACTAGCATCCATCCATAGAGATTTTTTTAAACAATGAAAACTTTTAAAAAATGGTTCTACTGTTTATTTTTATTTATTTATTTCACTGTGCCAGGTCTTAGTTACCACATGTGGGAGCTCGTTTCCTGACCGGAAATTGAACCTGGGGCCCCTGCACTGGGAGTTTGAAATCTTAGCCATTGAACCACCAGGGAAGCCCCATGCATGGAGGTTTTACAACAGTCAATAATCCTTGCCTGAAAAATCAGTTCAGTTGGACCTATAAAGTGACTCTTCTGTAAAGTAGAGCTTCCTCTTCTCAATGGAGTCATTTGGTTTCTGCAGTAAAGCTGCTACTAAAAAGACAGAACAAACATTTGATTCTTTCTTCTTTATTATTTACTTCCAAAGCAAAGAGTTGGTTCAAATGAGTGATTCCCTGGATTTACTGTGTCATTATGGGCTTCTGGATTCTCTGAGATTTGATATGTTTCAATCAACTATTGTATTCCTCTTTTTGATGTTCTAATTGTTTCTAATACAATTCCTAATAAAATTATTGATTCTAGTAGAATCCTTCAATGGAAAAACAGAAGCAAACAGACCCAAATCCCTGGACTCAGTAAGTCAATGGAAAGGTCAGAAAGGGGAAAAATGGGATAGATGGCCAGGACACAGACATAGGTATCCATTTTCCTCAAAGAGGTTCACAGTGCATCACTGTGAATAAAATGGATCTGATTTGTTCCTCTATATAACAACCCAAAGAGTGTTCTCAGAAAGAATCACTTTGATAGAACCACTATCACTTATCAGATATACCAAAAGGGCCAAACTGTTTCCACCACCACTTGCTTGAGCCAGGGGTGATGGGTTTATCTCTGGAATGTAGATGGTGAACACCATAGGGAAAATCAGATCAATCACATCCCCTTCAAACAGACACATTATTCTGGTGAAATAAAGAACTACACACACACACCTCCAGTGACATACCATCCATTTGGGAATACTCATTCCATTAACAAATATTTACTAATGAGGTAAAATTATGGGGCAATAAATATTAGCTATCAAACCACCAACTGAGATTCATAAGAGAGAAGAATCCTTTGTAGCTGTGGAGGTCAGGCAAGTTTCACTGAAAGAGGTAGGGTTGGAATGAGGCTTTGAAATCTGGGAAGTAGTTGACAGTAAGAAGCTGTATGTTGGGAAGGCTGTGAGCCCCAGCTGTGAGAGGGCAGACAGTTTTATATGGGATTCTGCAGTGCCTAAGATTTCAGACACTAATGGAGAAAAGGGAACATTCCTATACTGTCGGTGGGAATGTAAATTGGAACAGCCACTATGGAGAAAAGTATGAAAGCTCCTTCAAAAACTAAAAATAGTTGCCATATGATTCAGCAATCCCACTGCTGGGACTATATCCAGAAAAGATGAAAACTCAAAAAGACATGTGCCCTCCAGTGTTCACAGCAGCACCGTACACAATAGTCAAAGCACGGAAACAACCTAGACATCCATTGACGGACGAATGGAGAGAGAATTCCTATACTGTCGGTGGGAATGTAAATTGGAACAGCCACTATGGAGAAAAGTATGAAAGCTCCTTCAAAAACTAAAAATAGTTGCCATATGATTCAGCAATCCCACTGCTGGGACTATATCCAGAAAAGATGAAAACTCAAAAAGACATGTGCCCTCCAGTGTTCACAGCAGCACCGTACACAATAGTCAAAGCACGGAAACAACCTAGACATCCATTGACGGACGAATGGAGAGAGAGAGAGATAATGTATATTATACATACATTATGTTATATAAAAGATATATAATAATTTATGTAATTATATATATATATAATGGAATATTATTCAGCCCTAAAAAGGAATGAAATAATGCCATTTCGAGCAACATGGATGGACCTAGAGATTATCATACTAAAGTGATATTACCTGGACAGAGAATGACAAATATCCTGTGATACCACTTATATGTGGAATCTAAAAAAATGATACAAATGAACTTGTTTACAAAATAGAAATAGACTCACAGACATAGAAAACAAACATGGTTACTGAAGGGGAAAGGACAGTAGGAGGGATAAATTAGGAGTCTGAGATTCACAGATACACACTATTGTATATAAAACAGATAAACAATAAGGAACTATTGTATAGTACAAGAAGTTATATTCAGTATCTATAGTGGAAAAGAATCTGGAAAAGGATAAATATGTATTGCATATATATATATATATATATATATATATACATGGGTCACTTTGCTGTACACCTGAGACTCACACAACATTGTAAATCAACTGTATTTCAATTAAAAAAGACTTCAGACACGGAGAATATCCTGGAGTATGCAAAAGCCACTGCTGGTTGTGGCTGCTACCTCGTTGAGAAAAAGTGTACCGTGTACTTTGAATCACTGGTCACAGTGATAAAATTAGCTACATGAGTAAGCAGTACTTAATTTCATTTTGGTTTAGTTTCTAATCACAAGAGACTGTGGGCATTGTGCAAGAGGACAGGACTTTTCTTCAGAAGGCCACTTTGACTCAGCCTCTGCGCCCCTTATCACCACGTGACCTTAGGAAAGACGGAGCCTCTTCAAGATTCAAGTCCCTTATCTGCAAAGTAAGGACAAGAGCCCTCATCCTTACAGGGCGCTGATGAGAATTTACAGGAAGGTCCTGAGAAGCCCCATGTAAATAAAACATGTGAAAAAATAAGTTAGAAATGTTTCAGGTTCTGGAAATGCCTGGAAGTTTTGGATTCAGTACTGATTTGTAAAATCAGGACTTGCCTGTGACTTCCTGGTACAGAATGGTTAGAGTGGAAGGGCGGACCCAGCAGACCCACCCACTGAGTGCCTCAGCATGACAGTCTTGATGACTGGAAACTCACAAAGCCATCACAAATGGTCAGAATCTTCTTCTCCTAGAACAAGTAATGTATGAGAGATTTTTGTTCAGTTATGCACAGGTTGAAGCTTTCTGATAGGCTGGGTTTTGCTGCTCTCTCTAACTGTAGGGAACAAAGAATAGTGATATATTGGAAAACAATCCCTCTTTTCCTAGCCTTAATCTGGACCAGCAGCTGTTCCCTGCGTGGTCACATTCATGGGTCCCCAACCTCCACTGATATAATAATAATATAAATACAGGGAAAGAAAGAAAGTGAAATTGCTCAGTCATGTCCGACTCTTTGCAACCCCATGGACTGTAGCCTACCAGGCTCCTCCATCCACAGAATTTTCCAAGCAAGCATACTGGAGTGGGTTGCCATTTCCTTCTCCAGGGGATCTTCACAACCCAGCGACTGAACCTGGCTCTCCCGCATTGCAGGCCGTTTGTAATGTGCTTGATTCACCCCAAAACCATCCTCGCTTCCTGTCCATGGAAACATTATCTTCCACAACATTGGTCCCTGGTGCCAAAAAAGGCTGGGAACCACTGGAGGACTGTCTAAAAGAGCTCCTTACTTTCTGGTGTGAGATGTGAAGAGTGACCTGTGGAATGTCCCCTCTGGAAAGTAAACAATACATACAACACAAACTGAATTCTTATGCCTGGAAAGTTCTGCTTAGATTATTTATTACAGACAATGTTAATGGAAGCCGTTGATTCTCTGGGCCTGCTCTGGAAATGGTGTGAAACAAGTGGCACCGTGGAAAGACTGCCGAAAGTGTCTCCTCCTTGTGCCATTTATATACAAGGCCTTATTAGGCAATGGGAAAAAAGTCTTTGTGCAATTTCATCAACTGTGATCTGGAAAGTATTAAGAGCCACACCCTCCTCTCAGAACTTCCCTCTTCCCACACAAAGCTTTTTCCTTTTGAAAACGAGACCTTCATTTATAAAAGAAACGTGTGCTCCTTTCTCCAATTATAGTCTACCACTAAATCAATTTTCCATCAGGTGAAAGTCAGTCCTTTGTTCTGAATGACAACATGAACGTTCATGGAACTGGTAATTTTTGCTAGTGAATCATGTCCCAGAACAAGGGTAGGATTGATGAATTGCTTTAAATCTGTTCTGGAGCAAGTCCAGATGAAGAACACAGAGGAAATCAAATATACAAAGAAGACCGACACAGGAAAATCAGCATGTGTTTAGTGCTACTTTAGGAGATTGTCTTATTTATAGTCATTTCTACATGCTAAACACTTTACAGGTATTTTAGCATTTAATAACCCCATTAAGATAAGTATATTATTATCCCTATTTTAAAATAAAGAAACCTCAGCATGATTAAATAGGGACTTCCCTGTTGGTCCATTGGCTAAGACTCCACACTTCCAGTGCAGGGGGCCCAGGTTCGCCCACAGATCAGCGAACTAGATCCCACATATGGCAACTAAGACCTGGCACAATCAAATAAATAAGTAGTTAAAAATAAATATTTAAAAAAAGAATGATTAAATAACTTGCTTATGGTCACAAACTGAACCCTAGTCTCAGACTCTATTTACTAAATATTCCTTTTTGTTGAATCAACTGTAGATCCTGGGGGTCTTGAAGATTCTCTGTCACTTTTTCCAAATTCATGGTGATTTAAAAATTCATATGGACAACCTTTCCAGTCCCTGTCTGCCAGCACTTCAGCTTCCTCTCTTCAGTGATTTTGTTCTTTCACCCTACCTATGCCAGAGGTCAGCTGTGACTCCCCAAATATGTTTCCTCTCCTTCCTGGGCAGATGGCATTTCCCCTACTCATCTGTAGTCAGATATGGCATCGTGACTGAGTTCTGCATGAAGGAATTTGGAAACTGGCCTCTGCTTGCTCTATTATCTACAGCCATGTGGAGAGTGTTCAAGGCCCTTGAACAGCACTGTCCAGTAGAAAGAACACATGTGATTTTAAATTTTCTTGTGGTTGCTTTAAAACATACACACACACACACAAACAGGGGAAACTAATTTTTTAAAATTAATTAATTTTTTGTCCATGTCTTTGTTGTGACTCGTGGGTTTTCTCTAATGTGATATACGGGCTTCTCTTTGCAGTGGCTTTTCTTGGGGGCATGTGGGGCTCAGTAGTTGTGGTACACGGGCTTAGCTGTCCCATAGTGTTTGAGATCTTCCTGGATCAGGGATCAAACCTGTGTCCCCTGCATTGACAGGTGGATTCTTAACCACTAGACCATCAGGGAAGCCCCTGATTTTAATAATATATTTTATTTAACCCAATATGTCAAAAACATTATCATTTCAGCATGCGATCACTATAAAATTATTAGAGATATTTTGCATTCTTTTTCCATATTAAGTCTTTCAAAAATGGTAATTTACACTTTTAGCACAAGTCAATTCAGATGTTAAATTCCCATAAAAAATATTTGATTAAGAAAAAGAACTTGATTTTAATTCAGTTTCTTTGTTGCACAACACACATTTCAGGTGCTCAGTACTGAAAAGTGTGGGCCTAGAATTTGAGCTGCTATGGAAAGAGCCTAGGACGCCAAATGACTTTAGTGAATCAACTTTCACCCCCACCTCCTCCATAAGCATATGACTATGGTGTGAGCAAGAAGCAAACTTTGTGTGTCAAGCCATTAAGATTTAGGACTATTTGTTACAGCAGCTAGTCTGACCAATACACAACAGTAGCCACACCTGGCGTTACCAATAGCTCTGCCTCCTCTTTGAGTGCCATTTCAATGTTCCTCCACTTCTCACTTGCTATATTTTCGGCTGCTTTTCTCTCATACCAAAACTCTAATAATTTGCCACCCCCACTTTCCTCCTCACCCAGGGACCCTCATCCTCTGGCTTGTACTCCCTTGTATACATCCTCAGCTCCCTTGTCCCTTCCTTCTTCCACTGTGCTTTCCTAGCAAAACCACACTGGGTGAAGTCTACTTCATCTCCTGCAGCCAGTGAATGTGGACACACAGAACCAAACTGCCTCTCTTAAAATTAAATGACCAAATACTTTAATAGAGCATTTAGTGCTACTAGAAAAATCTTACATTTCCATTCTACACTGCTCTATACCAGCTCTTCAACCCTGTACATCTCCTGCCATTCCCCTGTATCATTGTCTGACAGGCTACCTGTTTCCAGTGAGATAACAGCAGCAGTCCAAAGAGCTGTAAGATCCAAGTTTTATTTATGTTTAATTCATTTAAAAGTTTGAAAGAATGTTTGAGGGGAGACGGATAAATTAGGAGGTTGGGGTTAACACATACACTATACATAAAATATAAATATATATGCTTCCCTGGTGGCTTAGTGGTCAACAATCCACCTGTCAATGCAGGAGACTCAGTTTTGACCCCTAGGTCAGGAAGATCCCCTGGAGAAGGAAACAGCAACCCACTCCAGTATTCTTGCCTGGACAGGGGAGCCAAGCGGGCTACAGTCCATGGGGTTGAAAAAGTCAGACACGACTTAGCGACTAAAACAACAACCAAAAATATGTAAAACAGATAACCAACAAGGACCTACTGGATGGCAAGGGAACAACACTCAATATTTGTAATAACCTAGGAGATCCAGCCAGTCCATTCTGAAGGAGATCAGCCCTGGAATTTCTTTGGAAGGAATGATGCTAAAGCTGAAACTCCAGTACTTTGGCCACCTCATGCGAAGAGCTGACTCATTGGAAAAGACTGATTCTGGGAGGGATTGGGGCAGGAAGAGAAGGGAACGACAGAGGATGAGATGGCTGAATGGCCATCACCGACTCAATGGACGTGAGTTTGAGTGAACTCTGGGAGTTGGTGATGGACAGGGAGGCCTGGCGTGCTGTGATTCATGGGGTCGCAAAGAGTCGGACACGACTGAGTGACTGAATTGAACTGAGCTGAACTGATAAGGGAAAAGAATCTGAAGAAGAATGCATACACATATATGTGTGCACACATACATGTGTGTGCATTTCTGCTCCATGCACTTGTACAGCCACACCAGCCAGCCTATGCACGAGTCTCATACCCTCTTACCTTTCACACAAACTTTCAGTAGCTATTTTTCTCTTTCTTGCATCATTTCAGTTTGCTTTAGATTTTTAAAAAATGCATGTATACTTAAAAAAATTGTTTATTTATTTATTATTTTTGGCTGAGCACAGGCTTTCTCCAGCTGTGGCAAGTAGGGGCTACTCTCTAGCCGCGGTGTGTGGGCTTCTCGTTGTGGTCACTTCTCTTGTGGAGTGCAGGCTCTTGGGTATGCCGGCTTCAGTAGTTGTGGCACGCAGGCTTAGTTGCTCTGTGGCATGTGGCATCTCAATTGCCAGACCAGGGAACAAATCTGTGTTCCCTGTATTGACAGGCGGATTCTCAACCACAGGACCACCCAGGAAAGTTCCCAGTTTATATATTTTAAAATATAGCAAAAAGCACTAATCTTAAGTGTAATGCTTGATGCATTTTTATATATGTATATACCTCTCTGATTACCATTCATGTCCAGATAAAGAACATTTCTATCACTCCGGAAGTCTTCCCCATACATTTCATCCAAGTAAGTACCTGCTCAAGGGTATCCACCATTCTAACCTCTATCACCCTAATTGATCATGCAAATAAGACCTCATATAAATGGAATGTGACAGAATGTAACCTTTTGTGCCTGACCATTTCATTTAACTTTATGCCTGTGAGGTTAATTGCAAGTAGCAGGAATTCATCTTTTTTATTGCTGTGAAATATTCCATTTTATGAGTGCACAACAATTTATTTCCCTATTTTACTGATTGTGGCAGATTTAAGATTGATGCAAATTCCTTGACATTCCTCCCATTGAAAGATAGAGGGGTCTGTGTCCCCTTGAACTGGGCTGGTCTGTGACTTCTTGAACAAGAGTATGGTGGTGGTGAGCTTAAGTTGCTTTCAGGCCTAGCTTTTAAGAGGTTTGGCAGTTCCTCTTTCCTTTCTCTTGGAGCCCAGAACCACCATATAAGAAGACTGACTATTCTAAAGGCACTATGCTTCATGAATGCCCATGTTAAGTGGCTGAGAGTAGAAACAGAGAGTTTCTGGGACTTCCCTGGTGGTCCAGTGGTTAAGAATCCACCTTCCAATGCAGGGGATGCAGGTTCAATCCCAACTAGGGACTGAACTAAGATCCCACATGCCTTAGGGCAACCTAGCCTACACAACAGGACAAGAGCCGATGAAGACCCAGGGCAGCCAAAAACGAAAGAGAGTTTCCTTGCCAATCCCCACATGTTCAAATCATCCCAGTGAGGCTCCAGAGATCGTAGAGCAAAGATGAGCTGTCTCTGTTGTGCCTTGTTTGATATCCTGACCCACAGAACTGTGAGACATAATAATACAGACATATAGTTATTTTAAGCCTCTAAGTTTGGGAATTGTTTGGTGCACAATAATTAATAACCAAGAAACTACTGTCAGATATTTAGATTATTTCCTGTTTCTGGCTTCTAGGAGTAAGGTGGTTACAAACATTCTTGCACATTTCTTTTAGTAGTTGTAAGCATCATTACTCTTTGGTATGGGCTTCCTTGGGCTTCCTTGGTGGCTCAGAGGTTAAAGCGTCTGAACCCCAGCTACTGCCCCATTTCTCTTCTACCCTTACAGCAACACTTCTTGAGTTGTCTACACTTTCTGTCTTTGCTTCTCTTCCTCCCCTGCATCTACTCCAGCCACACTTTCATCTCCTCTACTCCATAGAAAGAGCTCTTGCTAATGTCCCCAGGGTCTTTATGCTCCCAAATCCACTGGGTATTGTTGGTCCTCATTCTTACTCAACTTTTTCAGCAGCATTGGACACACAGGATCTCTCCCACTCTGTTGCAGCACCTCTTCATTTAACATCTGTATAGACTCCACTGTTGATTCTGCTTCCACTTTTTCGGCCATTCCTCTTTAGCCTCATCTCACCATTCCACATCTCTAAAAGTTAATATCTCCCAGAGCACTAGCCACACTCAATCGATAGTCACACACAGTATCAAGGCTTTCAGAACCATCTATTTGCTGCTCATTTCCAAATTTATATTTCCAGCCTGTACCTCTTCCTTGACTTGTACCCAGTTGCCCACTCTGATGACTCTACCTCTTACCTCTCTTCTTCTCACCTTACCATGCTCCAGCTTCAGCGATCTCTTGCTTTCTCATGAATTCCCAAGTTTAATTGCATTTGGAGTCTTTGACTTTGCTGTTTCTGCTCTCTTGGAATGCTCTTTCCTACATCTGTGCAGGGCCGGCTCATTATCTTTCAGGACTGAATGACTGAACAAATGAATTATTTGAAAGATATGTTTTTCAATATTAGTTCTTTATTTAGATGTTTTATTTGCTGGGTTGGGTCTTGTTGCTGCAGGGGCTTTTCTCTAGTTGCCGTGAGCAGGGGCTACTTTGCGGCTGCGGCGCCTGGGCTTCTCCCTGCAGTGGCTTCTCTTGTTGTGGAGCATGGGCTCGGGCTTCAGCTGCTGAGGCTTCAGGGCTCAGTAGTTGTGGTTCTTAGGCTCTGGAGCACAGCCTCTATAGTTGTGGTGCACGGGCTTGGTTGCTCTGTAGTGTGCAGAAAGGACGCCAAATGACTTTAGTGAATCAACTTTCACCCCCACCTCCTCCATAAGCATATGACTATGGTGTGAGCAAGAAGCAAACTTTGTGTGTCAAGCCATTAAGATTTAGGACTATTTGTTACAGCAGCTAGTCTGACCAATACACAACAGTAGCCACACCTGGCGTTACCAATAGCTCTGCCTCCTCTTTGAGTGCCATTTCAATGTTCCTCCACTTCTCACTTGCTATATTTTCGGCTGCTTTTCTCTCATACCAAAACTCTAATAATTTGCCACCCCCACTTTCCTCCTCACCCAGGGACCCTCATCCTCTGGCTTGTACTCCCTTGTATACATCCTCAGCTCCCTTGTCCCTTCCTTCTTCCACTGTGCTTTCCTAGCAAAACCACACTGGGTGAAGTCTACTTCATCTCCTGCAGCCAGTGAATGTGGACACACAGAACCAAACTGCCTCTCTTAAAATTAAATGACCAAATACTTTAATAGAGCATTTAGTGCTACTAGAAAAATCTTACATTTCCATTCTACACTGCTCTATACCAGCTCTTCAACCCTGTACATCTCCTGCCATTCCCCTGTATCATTGTCTGACAGGCTACCTGTTTCCAGTGAGATAACAGCAGCAGTCCAAAGAGCTGTAAGATCCAAGTTTTATTTATGTTTAATTCATTTAAAAGTTTGAAAGAATGTTTGAGGGGAGACGGATAAATTAGGAGGTTGGGGTTAACACATACACTATACATAAAATATAAATATATATGCTTCCCTGGTGGCTTAGTGGTCAACAATCCACCTGTCAATGCAGGAGACTCAGTTTTGACCCCTAGGTCAGGAAGATCCCCTGGAGAAGGAAACAGCAACCCACTCCAGTATTCTTGCCTGGACAGGGGAGCCAAGCGGGCTACAGTCCATGGGGTTGAAAAAGTCAGACACGACTTAGCGACTAAAACAACAACCAAAAATATGTAAAACAGATAACCAACAAGGACCTACTGGATGGCAAGGGAACAACACTCAATATTTGTAATAACCTAGGAGATCCAGCCAGTCCATTCTGAAGGAGATCAGCCCTGGAATTTCTTTGGAAGGAATGATGCTAAAGCTGAAACTCCAGTACTTTGGCCACCTCATGCGAAGAGCTGACTCATTGGAAAAGACTGATTCTGGGAGGGATTGGGGCAGGAAGAGAAGGGAACGACAGAGGATGAGATGGCTGAATGGCCATCACCGACTCAATGGACGTGAGTTTGAGTGAACTCTGGGAGTTGGTGATGGACAGGGAGGCCTGGCGTGCTGTGATTCATGGGGTCGCAAAGAGTCGGACACGACTGAGTGACTGAATTGAACTGAGCTGAACTGATAAGGGAAAAGAATCTGAAGAAGAATGCATACACATATATGTGTGCACACATACATGTGTGTGCATTTCTGCTCCATGCACTTGTACAGCCACACCAGCCAGCCTATGCACGAGTCTCATACCCTCTTACCTTTCACACAAACTTTCAGTAGCTATTTTTCTCTTTCTTGCATCATTTCAGTTTGCTTTAGATTTTTAAAAAATGCATGTATACTTAAAAAAATTGTTTATTTATTTATTATTTTTGGCTGAGCACAGGCTTTCTCCAGCTGTGGCAAGTAGGGGCTACTCTCTAGCCGCGGTGTGTGGGCTTCTCGTTGTGGTCACTTCTCTTGTGGAGTGCAGGCTCTTGGGTATGCCGGCTTCAGTAGTTGTGGCACGCGGGCTTAGTTGCTCTGTGGCATGTGGCATCTCAATTGCCAGACCAGGGAACAAATCTGTGTTCCCTGTATTGACAGGCGGATTCTCAACCACAGGACCACCCAGGAAAGTTCCCAGTTTATATATTTTAAAATATAGCAAAAAGCACTAATCTTAAGTGTAATGCTTGATGCATTTTTATATATGTATATACCTCTCTGATTACCATTCATGTCCAGATAAAGAACATTTCTATCACTCCGGAAGTCTTCCCCATACATTTCATCCAAGTAAGTACCTGCTCAAGGGTATCCACCATTCTAACCTCTATCACCCTAATTGATCATGCAAATAAGACCTCATATAAATGGAATGTGACAGAATGTAACCTTTTGTGCCTGACCATTTCATTTAACTTTATGCCTGTGAGGTTAATTGCAAGTAGCAGGAATTCATCTTTTTTATTGCTGTGAAATATTCCATTTTATGAGTGCACAACAATTTATTTCCCTATTTTACTGATTGTGGCAGATTTAAGATTGATGCAAATTCCTTGACATTCCTCCCATTGAAAGATAGAGGGGTCTGTGTCCCTTGAACTGGGCTGGTCTGTGACTTCTTGAACAAGAGTATGGTGGTGGTGAGCTTAAGTTGCTTTCAGGCCTAGCTTTTAAGAGGTTTGGCAGTTCCTCTTTCCTTTCTCTTGGAGCCCAGAACCACCATATAAGAAGACTGACTATTCTAAAGGCACTATGCTTCATGAATGCCCATGTTAAGTGGCTGAGAGTAGAAACAGAGAGTTTCTGGGACTTCCCTGGTGGTCCAGTGGTTAAGAATCCACCTTCCAATGCAGGGGATGCAGGTTCAATCCCAACTAGGGACTGAACTAAGATCCCACATGCCTTAGGGCAACCTAGCCTACACAACAGGACAAGAGCCGATGAAGACCCAGGGCAGCCAAAAACGAAAGAGAGTTTCCTTGCCAATCCCCACATGTTCAAATCATCCCAGTGAGGCTCCAGAGATCGTAGAGCAAAGATGAGCTGTCTCTGTTGTGCCTTGTTTGATATCCTGACCCACAGAACTGTGAGACATAATAATACAGACATATAGTTATTTTAAGCCTCTAAGTTTGGGAATTGTTTGGTGCACAATAATTAATAACCAAGAAACTACTGTCAGATATTTAGATTATTTCCTGTTTCTGGCTTCTAGGAGTAAGGTGGTTACAAACATTCTTGCACATTTCTTTTAGTAGTTGTAAGCATCATTACTCTTTGGTATGGGCTTCCTTGG
Source organism: Madoqua kirkii (assembly GCA_006408675.1). Lineage (NCBI taxonomy): Eukaryota > Metazoa > Chordata > Mammalia > Artiodactyla > Bovidae > Madoqua > Madoqua kirkii. Next base: position 22,344 of record SJYC01104484.1, read on the forward strand.
GCTTCCTTGGTGGCTCAGAGGTTAAAGCGTCTGAACCCCAGCTACTGCCCCATTTCTCTTCTACCCTTACAGCAACACTTCTTGAGTTGTCTACACTTTCTGTCTTTGCTTCTCTTCCTCCCCTGCATCTACTCCAGCCACACTTTCATCTCCTCTACTCCATAGAAAGAGCTCTTGCTAATGTCCCCAGGGTCTTTATGCTCCCAAATCCACTGGGTATTGTTGGTCCTCATTCTTACTCAACTTTTTCAGCAGCATTGGACACACAGGATCTCTCCCACTCTGTTGCAGCACCTCTTCATTTAACATCTGTATAGACTCACTGTTGATTCTGCTTCCACTTTTTCGGCCATTCCTCTTTAGCCTCATCTCACCATTCCACATCTCTAAAAGTTAATATCTCCCAGAGCACTAGCCACACTCAATCGATAGTCACACACAGTATCAAGGCTTTCAGAACCATCTATTTGCTGCTCATTTCCAAATTTATATTTCCAGCCTGTACCTCTTCCTTGACTTGTACCCAGTTGCCCACTCTGATGACTCTACCTCTTACCTCTCTTCTTCTCACCTTACCATGCTCCAGCTTCAGCGATCTCTTGCTTTCTCATGAATTCCCAAGTTTAATTGCATTTGGAGTCTTTGACTTTGCTGTTTCTGCTCTCTTGGAATGCTCTTTCCTACATCTGTGCAGGGCCGGCTCATTATCTTTCAGGACTGAATGACTGAACAAATGAATTATTTGAAAGATATGTTTTTCAATATTAGTTCTTTATTTAGATGTTTTATTTGCTGGGTTGGGTCTTGTTGCTGCAGGGGCTTTTCTCTAGTTGCCGTGAGCAGGGGCTACTTTGCGGCTGCGGCGCCTGGGCTTCTCCCTGCAGTGGCTTCTCTTGTTGTGGAGCATGGGCTCGGGCTTCAGCTGCTGAGGCTTCAGGGCTCAGTAGTTGTGGTTCTTAGGCTCTGGAGCACAGCCTCTATAGTTGTGGTGCACGGGCTTGGTTGCTCTGTAGTGTGCAGAATCTTCCTGCACCAGGGGTCAAACCCGTGTCTCCCACATTGGCAGATTGATTCTTTACCACTGAGCCATCAGGAAAGCTCCTGTTTCATAACTTTAACCGCATTATTATTAGCATCTTTTTTTATTAGTCTATATCTTGAATATAAAAATGAAGAGCATCTTTATATTCAAGATATAGGCTTAAGGGCATTTTAAAGACCTATTTAATATAGTACAGAAATATAAAGAATAGTACAACAAATGCCCAGGGACCTCCCATCCCTTACTAATTCAGGTGAGCTCCCTTGGGCCCTACCCACAATGGGCAAATTGTATGACAGATTTGCTTTCAGTGACTAATTTACATGGTTAATTAAAATCAAATCAACAGGGACAAGAGTCAATACATCACATATCCAGAAATAGTAACTGTATGGAAAAGGACGTCTGATCCTTGCAGAGGTAAGTAGAAGAGAAGATAAAGGTGAGTCACAACGGGGGAACGGTGGGTGCAAATATCTGGAGTGCTCTTATGTGGGAAAGCGAGTGAATTTCTGAGTCATTCCGGAATGTCTAAAGGGTAGATGTTGGATACAGTCCAACACCAGCATGCTTGCCGTAACACTCAAGCAACTTCCGAATTTTTTTTGTTTGTTTATTTAGGAAATTTCTTCAGCCTCCCCCCTCCCCCAATTCACTTGACTCATTTTCTAGAAGCTGGCTTGCAAACTTGACCCTTGGTCCAACCTTTGGTCTAGCAACTTCTTCCTTCATCATAACTGCATTTTCCTCCAGAAGGCTACCTCCAACCCTCTGGGCAAATACTTTACTGGGTTTGCTGGTACTTGCCATAGGACTTGGCCAAGGAAATCAAGTAGCAGGGGGTAGGTTTCAGCTCCATGAAGTGAGGGAGGTTGTCCTTCACTCTGTCCCTGGGCATCTGATAGAAGTGACTGGGAGCCACCTCTCCAAAGAAGCAAAGGAACTCCTGAAGTGGGGGTTCAGTGAGGGGACTGAAGGCCAGCACCTTTTCCAAATCTAATCTTCCAAGGGCCCAAGAACTGTTGACACAAAGAGGTCTAGGACTAACCAAGGATAGGATTCTCTATGTTGATGTCCATTTTGTATTCCAGAAAACAGTGATGGTGTTCCAGATTTAATCATTTTGAGTCTCTGTTTCTTTAGCTCTAAAAATCAGAAACATATGGGACTTCCCTAAACGTACTGTGAAGAACTTGCCTGTCAGTGCTAGAGACACAGGAGATGCGGGTTCGATCCCTGGGTCGGGAGGATCCCCTGGAGGAGGGCATGGCAACCCGCTCCAGAATTCTCGCCTGGAGAATCCCATGGACAGAGAAGCCTGGGGGCTACATTCCACGGGCTTACAAAGAGTCAGATGACTGGGCACACATGTATGCACTGTAGTTACATCCATGTTTTATACATAAGTTAGTGGTCCAGGGACTTCCCTGGTAGTCCAGTGGATAAGACTCTGTGCTCCCACTGCATGGGGCTTGAGTTCAATCCCTAGTTGGGGAACTAATCCCACGTGCTAAAACTAAGGCCTAGTGCAGCCAAATAAATAAATAAATAATTTAAACAAGAAAAAAAGTTAGTGGTCCAGTGGTTACAACTTCATGCTTCCAATGAGGGGGTCTGGTTTCAATCTCTAGTCCAGGAACTAAAATCCCCCAGTGGAGTGCCGTGCCCCACCCCCACCAAATCAGGAAAAAATTAAAATACTATATACCATGGGGGTTACTGTAAAAATTAAGAGATATTTGCTTTGTAAATTGTAAAGCACTTGAAAATTTAAACAGGTCTGACCAAACTGTTGACAGTGGTAACCTCCAAGGAGTGGCCGTAAATAAAAATCTTTGAAGTTTTTTTCAGTGAGCATGTATTGTTTGCTCTTCAGTTGCTCATTTGTGTCCGACTCTCTGCAACCCCATGGACTGCGGTACCCCAGGCTTCCCTGTCCTTCCCCATCTTCCGGAGCTTGCTCAAACTCATGTTTATCGAATTGGTGATGCCATCCAATCATCTCATCCTGTGTTGTCCCCTTCTCCTCCTGCCCTCAATCTTTCCCAGCATCAGAGTCTTTTCCAATGAGTTGGCTTTTCGCATCAGGTGGCCAAAGTGTTGGAGTTTCAGCATCAGTCCTTCCAATGAATATTCAGGATTCATTTCCTTTAGGTTTGATCTCCTTGCAGTTCAAGGAACTCTTAAGAATCTTCTCTGACACCACATGTTTTGGAGAAGCATGTAATATACTTGCAATAAAAATTAAAGATTTTAAAATGTTACATATAGTATATACTGATTGTGTAATGACATATGAACCCATAAATATGTTTCTATGAAGACATATACATCCTTTCAGTCTTTTTCTCCCTTTGGGATGATACTGATAGCCGTCATGTTATAATATGAGTTAACATCACTCCATGTTATTAATTGAGGCTTCCCTGATGGTTCAGATGGTAAAGTGTCTGCCTGCAATGTGGGATACCCAGGTTCAATCCCTGGGTCGGGAAGATCCTCTGGAGGAGGAAATGGCAACCCACTCCAGTACACTTGCCTGGAAAATCCCATGGATGGAGGAGCCTGGTATGCTACAGTCCACGGGATCACAAAGAGTCAAACATGACTGAGAAACTTCACTTTCCTTTCCTTTTCCATGCTACTAAACATTCTTTAATAACATTCCTATAATGATATCTGTAGATTTATTTAACTGGTTCCTTATTATCTGAGTTGACTCCAGTTTTTCCATATTATAAACAATACTGTGATGAATATTCTTGTGTCTATTTCTAACTATTCCCTTAGGATGGCTTCTTTCGACTTTAAAAAATGTGCAATGTTAGTGTTGTCCATTAAGTTTTATCTGGGGCAAAATAAGGACTGTAGCCTGGGATATAGCACCTCAGATACCTTTTAGAAACTGCTCCAAAGAGGCAGGGGAAGGTCAAGATATAGGTGATTTGGCAAAGATGGAGTGCAATCAAGCACATATTTTTGCAGAAGGTTTCTGCTAGTCACAAAGAGCAATCATCACTAGGAAGGGTTTTAGTGTTCTTCTAGATGTGAGGAGATATAAGAATTGGGCTCAAAAAATCAGCTCCTGAAAATAACTATCTGAAGACCTGTTTTGCCAGTTCCTACCCCTACCCCAGTACAGAGTGCCTCATTTCTACTCTCCACCCTAAACTCCTTTCAGGGCATGTTGAAAATCAACAGCTATAGCAGCACCTGACCTAATCCTTGTAGAGGTAGATGGCAAGTGCCAGTTTGCAGTTGACACCGCTTTCTAGAAGTAGAATTGCAGGGTCAAAGGGAAAGCTTGTTTTCCGGGCTTCTGATCCTGTTACCAAAAAGCCTTCAAGAAAGATGGTACCAATTATGTTTCTGCCAGCAGCACACTGCCCAACGAATTGAAACAATGAAAATGCAAGATAAGTGACAGCAGCTGGATGGTTTCTCTGGTGGGTGACCCAGGAAACACTGGGTTGGAGGGAGATTCGTCGGCTGGTACAGACCCTGTAGGGAAGTCTTACTCTACTAGAGCCTTGTCCTTCATTAACTACTTGAAGCCTCTATGGTTCATTTCCCCAGTGAGAAGTCCATTGGGTCAGATACACCGTCTCCACTGTGGCACCAATTGGCATGATCAGGAGAGGAGACAATCCCTCCAGTTCACCCAGGGCCACCTTCTCAGAGCCAAGTTGATAGAGTGAACTGGTGGCCTAGTCAGCCTGGCCAGCTTCCTGCATGGCCCGAGGTTAGAATGAGCCTCTTTATTTCTGGCCTCACTGTCTTTCACCCTCAAACTGTCTGAAAACTGGCTGTAGATCAGGCCCTGCAAGAGAGAAGCCCAGCCCTTTCCCCTTTCCTTGGAGATGCTCCCTAAACCCCAACCTCACTTGAGGTTTTTATGAACCTGGGCCCAGTCGCACTGGCAGTAGGAACAAGCTCAGCACTTTCTCTCTTATTTCCATCCTCCCATCCCCAGCACCCAAGAGCTCAAGACCTGGAGGAAATGAATAAAAATTCGTCTCATGCTTTCAAGTATTTCTTGTTGTTGCTGTTATCAGAAGTCAAATCTGAAGTGGGGAGGAAAGGAGGCCTTGGGAATTTTGACCTCTTATTTCTTCAATAGGTTTTGGTTCTCAGCTTATACTATAATGCTTTGACATTTCCAAGCTAAATAAAAGATAATGTCATGGGAGTGGGGTGGTTTTTGCTGGGAAGAAAGTATCATTTCTGGATAAGAGAGAAATATAAAACATCTATGGATTAGTGAAGAAGACCACAGGACTCAATACCCTAGGAGTCTTCACCATGTTATCCATTAATAGCCCCAAAGTGGAAGAATCCCCATGCCTATCCACAGTAGAGCAGATAAATAAACCGCGGCATATTCATGCAATGGAATACTATACAGCAATGAAAAAGAACACATTCTATGTACACAGAATATGGATGGTTCTCAAACACATAATGCCAGGTGAAAGAAGTCTGATCCAGAAGAATGCATATCATATGGCCCATTTATACCAAATTAAATAATAAGCCAGAAGTAACTGTAGTGTTTAGAAATGCCTATTGGGTAATACACTACTAAGAAAAGTAATAAGTGATTTTCATTAAAGTCAAGATAGTAGTGACCTCCGGTAGAACAGGAGATTGGGAGGGAGCATGAGGGGCTTCTGGGTGCTGGTGATGAGCTATTAATGCTTTTTTTAAAAATTGAGGTATAGTTGATATACAATGTTTCAGGTATACAACATAGTGATTCACAGTTTTTAAAGGCTACATTTCACTTTTAGTTATTATAAAATTTGGGCTATATTCTTCCTGTTGGATAATATCTCCTTATAGCTTATTTATGGTGATAAGCTATTTCTTGACCTGGGAGATAGTTTTATGGATTTTTACTTTATAATAATTTTTTAGGCTTGCATTCTATGTTTTTCCCATTTTTAGGTATATCTGTTGTTTTTCACAAATTGAAAGTGTGCTTGCTGGTTTTATGTCTGTGTATGTTTAGAAAGATTCAGTTTAGTTCAGCCACTCAGCTGTGTCCAACTCTTTGCCACCCCATGAAACGCAGCACACCAGGCCTCCCTGTCCATCACCAACTCCTGGAGTTCACTCAAACTCATGTCCATTGAGTCAATAATGCCATCCAGCCATCTCATCCTCTGTCGTCCCCTTCTCCTCCTGCCCCCAATCCTTTCCAGCATCAGAGTCTTTTCCAATGAATCAACTCTTCGCATGAGGTGGCCAAAGTTTCAGCTTTAGCATCAGTCCTTCCAATGAACACCCAGGACTGATCTCCTTCAGAATGGACTGGTTGGATCTCCTTGCAGTCCAAGGGACTCTCAAGAGTCTTCTCCAGTATCACAGTTCAAAAGCATCAATTCTTTGGCACTCAGCTTTCTTCACAGTCCAACTCTCACATCCATACACAACCACTGGAAAACCCATAGTCTTGACTAGATGGACCTTTGTTAGCAGTAATGTCTCTGCTTTTTAATATGCTGTCTAGGTTGGTCATAACTTTCCTTCCAAGGAGTAAGCGTCTTTTAATTTCATGGCTGCAATCACCATCGGCAGTGATTTGGGAGCTCCCCAAAATAAAGGCAGCCACTGTTTCCACTGTTTCCCCATCTATTTCCCAGGAAGTGATTGCTATTCACTGGGGCCAGGCACTAGTTGATGCAAACATTTCATGTGATGTATTTCAAGGACCCCTCTGAGGCCACACTCTAAGCTGCTCTGGTGAAGGACTACCAGGACTGTGCGACAGGGCAGACAAGGGAGAGCAACCCAAGTGCTGAGTCACAAAGCTGCTGACATTCTCATCCGCTCTACCTTCTTAAAGACTAGAGCAGCGGGAATCACGAAGAATTGTTCCTGTGTGTAAGGTGGAGGATAATCTATTAGAAATCACGAAATCAAATAGACCAGAGTCACAACTTGTCCAAGCCTGAGAGATCTCTAAAACAGTGAAATAATCCCTTCATTTAGGGCTTTAGGGAAGGATATGTGAGCTGATTGGTAGAGAGCCTGACACTTGAAGGTGATAAATGGTAGAAGTATTATCCTCATTTTATTCAAGAAGACTACAGAGCCCGGGTCTGGCTGGGACTTGCCCAAGGTCACCCAGTAACAAGGGGAGGACTAGAGAGTCAAGCCTGGGCATTTCCCTTCTGGAACCCAAGGCACACACCCCTCCCTACCCCTCCTCTCACACTGATGGCTGTGTTGTAATAGAATTTTCCTCTGGGAGCTCAGGGGAGGAAACAGGTACATGAGAAGCCTTGTCACAGAGGATTTAACTTTTGAATTGACCCTTGAAAAAAATGAAGGATATGTCAGGCAAAAGAGAGAGCAGAGATCAGTCTAGGAGGCATGACAATTTGTAGAATCACAGGGAAATGGTGGGTGATTAAGTCCCTGAACTACTCTAAGTGTTAAATACTACACATATGGGGTGAAGGTAAGAAGAGTTGCCTTGTTAATCAACAACAATCCAATATAAAATGAAAAGCCAAAAGAAAAACAGAATAACTGCCTTGCTTATTCCAAAGTGTTATTCCAAGGATTGAAGGAGAGCATATTTGAAAGTTTTTTATAAATTATTCAGAATTATGCAAATGTAAGACTGTATATGCACACACCTGTGTGCATGTGTGTGCATGCACATGTATACTCTAGGGAAAATTTTAAACTTGGCTCATGTCTGTGGGTAAAAACAGAAATCATGACCTCACCTTTTGCCCTAGGGAGACCACTCTCAATCCTGGCGCATGGGGTGCCAAAGGAAATTTCCTGAAAGATACTTAGCACATTCAGTAAAGCCTACACACACACACACACACACACACACACACACACATATACATATAACCTTGGTCAGGTTACCTAAGATCTCGCCTTCTATAGGCCGGATGTTGGTAGGTAGAATCTATTGTTAATAAGCACTGTATTTAAAATACATATATTTTATTTCTGTTCATTTGTGTATTCGACTTTCTTGGGTCTTAGTTGTAGTGCTCAGGATCTTTAGTTACAGTATGGGAACTCTTAGTTGTAGCATGGAGAATATAGTTCCCTGACCAAGAATCGAACCCAGGCCCCCACATAGTCTGGGATCACATAGTCTTAGCCACTGGACCACCAGGGACGTCTTAAGCATGGAACTGTTAACACAAACTCCAGGATGTCTAATATCTGTTGGCAGCACATTTCAGAGGGCAAAGTTGATCTCATATTCTAAGGAAACTCTATGAACAAAGGATTGACTTCATTAGCAAAGTCATCCACATGCTCCCTGGCATTTTGTGATTCTCTCAAAGTGTCGATAGCTAACACTTCTGTGCTTACTATGTGTCAGATACTTTTATAAGTACTTTATGTGATTTCTTACTATTAAATTAATAATTCTAAAAATATTGTTAATAATCACAACAATCCTGTAAGATGTGCTACTTTGCTCACCTCCGTTTTACAGATAGGGCGATCTTAGGTAATCTGACCAAGGTTATATAGCCAGGACAAGGTGGAATTTGAACCCAGGCAGGTCTGATCCTAGAGTCCATGTACTTATCCATGTCCCTCCACTATCTTCAGCCTGGTTAATTTACCAATAACAGTGACCGTTTATAGGAAGTGACTGATTATTTACTTTATCTTTTTCAAATTCACCCTAGAATCTCTACACTTCTTAAAGTCATTACCAATTGGTAAATTCATTACCAGTTTTGAATTCAAGGCAACACAAAGAATACAGATGAACATCACTGATATTTCTGAGAGGCTTTCCCAAATGTTTATTTACTTGTTCAAAGTTTTGAGAGTTTCGAAAGGTATAAAAATGTGTTGACTAAAAATAATGCACAACATGAGAATTATGAGTTAAGATTTATTTGGGGCAAAATGAGGACTGCAGCCCAGGAGACAGAACCTCACATAGCTCTGAGAAACTGTTCCAAAGAAGTAGAGGCGAAGGTCAGTATATAGGTGATTTTGGTGAAGGGGAAACACGTGCAATCAAGCACATATTTTTCTTGCAGAAGGTTTCTGCTAGTGTCATGAAGGTTTCTGCAAGTCATGAGGAGCAGTCATCACCACAAAGGATTTCACTGCTTTTCTAGATTTGAGGAGATACAAGAACTGGGCTCATAAAAATGGCTTCCTGAAAATATCTCTCTAAAGACCTGTTCTGCCAGCCGTCCTCCCCACTCCAACCCTGCCCTGAGCGCAGAGTGCCTCATTTCTGCTCTCCACCCTGAACTCCTTTCAGGAGATGCTGAAAATCAGCACATGAATTAATCCTTGTAGAAGTAGATGGTAAGTGCCAGTTTGTAGTTGGCAAATGGCTGACCCATGGTCAAGAACTTTGGGAAATAAAGGAGAGGGGAAACAGGTAAGAATGAATGAAGCTCTGTGATAATGTGAAACAGAGAAGAGAATGGACACAGAAGAATCTGAGAGTGATGTACAGTTGGAGTATCGTGTGCCTCATCTGAGCACAGTTAACAGGCACAGTTCCCGGTAATACGCAATGCTGAAGACGACATTGTGGACTTCAACAGAAATAAAGATGTTTAATTAATATCCATCAAGGTATGCCAGCACAGCCCACAAGTACACATGGATAGGTAAAGATAATTTAGTTTGCTTGCCCAGGCTACTGTATAACCTTTCTTATTTTTTAACTTTTATTTATTTATTTTGCTGTGCTGGGTCTTCACTGTGGCATGGTATTTTTAGTTGTGGCATGTGGGATCTTAGTTCCTAGACCAGAGATCAGACTCAGGCCCCTGCTTGTGATCTCTGAGTCTCAGCCACTGAACTACCAGGGAAGTCCCCCTAACCTTCCTTTCTAAATTGCCTTCTGAGCTTAGCCAGAGTGGATGAACTGGCAACTGCTCCATGAGCTGTGCAGAGTCCAGAGGTGACGGGGCTGTGCCCTGAAGAAAGGGGAAGGTGTCCAGGCTCTCTGTCTCCCAACTCACAGTCCCAGAAATCACAGAACCTGTAAACCATGGCTCTTTTCTGCTACAGATGATTAGAGACATACCTTACTTGGGTTGTGCTCCTGGCAGGCTTTGGCACGTGTGTGTGTGTGTGTGTGTGTGTGTGTGTGTGTATGTGTGTGTTTGTGTGAGCTCAGATGCTCAGTCATGTCCGACTCTTTCTCACTTCATGGACTATAGCCTGCCAGGCTCTTCTGTCCATGGGATTTCCCAGGCAAGAACACCGCAGTGGGTTGTTATTTCCTTCTCCAGGGGATCTTTCTGACCCAGGGAACAAACCCAGGAGGGATCCCAGGGATCGAACCTGCATTGGCAGGTGGATTCTTTACCACTGTTCCACCTTTGGTACCAGTGAGGTTTTTCTTCAATCAGAAACAAAATAAAAAAATTAAAAAAAACTGGCAATTAGCAGAGCTAAGAAAACAAGCTGAGAAGAGGCCAAAGTATGGTGGTTGGATGATTCATAAGGTGGGGGCTCCTTTCTTGGCAAAAAAAATTATTATTATAAGATTGTAATCTGCTGGTGGCTGTCTTGTTCTTTAATGACTAGGCTCTCCTTCAGAATTCTAAGTGTAGGTTAGGTCTGGAAAAGAGAAAAAAGTTGAAATGAAGGACTTTTATTATGATCTGGTCTCTCGCCTCTGTCTTCCCTCTTTGTGAGCACTGTGGACATGAGTGTATTGCCTGTCTTACAATTGAATCCTGGCTGCACCTGCCCAGGTGATGTAGTTCATTATATTTCGCCACCTTGGAAGACACGAGAAGGAAAGAGACTTTAAATTTCTGCCTCAGTTTGCTCCAGAGAGAGCTGGGGATTGTTTGCGGGTTACTTGATTTCCAGATCCAGTAACTTTTTCCTCTGCTATTGTGAGCTCTTTCATTGTTTTCAGCAAATAATAGTCCAGGAGCAGCCAGGACTTTTTCTTTTTGACAGGAAGACACCAGGAAGAGCTGTCAATTAGTAACCATTCACAGGGTACAATTGCTGGGTATCTGTCATCATTTCCAGTACTGCTAAAGAGCTGAAAGTTTGGACATACAGCTCTATCTAGATTAAGGAGGGGGAAATTGCGCACATTGTTCTCTCAGGCTATTCCAGGAGAAGGTTTGCTTTAAGAATAGTAACTCCTATCAACAATCAGAAGAGAAGTTTAAGAAACATGAAGTTCCATAAAAATCCTTCCATTTAAATCCTGGATTTAAACCTAGAATATTTAATGTATTTGTTGTGTGTCTTTTGTCTAGTTATTTCACCTCCTAGTGACTTTTTCTCTTCTTTGTTACTTCATTTTTTGTTTTTATTAAAGTGGTACACATCCACAGTTTTTAAAAGTCAAATAGTTCTTCAAGGTCACTTGTAAAAAACATAGCTTTGTGGTCCATTTCTCCCTCTATTCCTATTTTCATCTAGCTGCTTTTTAGAGTATATCCATATTGCTAAAGTCCCTTGGACTGCAAGGAGATCCAACCAGTCCATTCTGAAGGAGATCAGCCCTGGGATTTCTTTGGAAGGAATGATACTAAAGCTGAAACTCCAGTACTTTGGCTACCTCAAGCGAAGAGATGACTCACTGGAAAAGACTTTGATGCTGGGAAGGACTGGGGGCAGGAGGAGAAGGGGACGACAGAGGATGAGATGGCTGGATGGCATCACAGACTCAATGGATGTGAGTCTGAGTGAACTCCGGGAGTTGGTGATGGACAGGGAAGCCTGGTGTGCTGCGATTCATGGGGTCGCAAAGAGTCGGACACGACTGAGCGACTGAACTGAATTGAACTGAAATCATTTATAAATTTTTTTTTCTGATTGAACATCTGTGTAAGGGATAAAGATTTTGTCCTCTTACTTATTTGCTCCTTTAAACCACATGCATATGTCTTTCCCCAATCCTCCTGTATATAATTTTTAGTTTGATCTATGTTTAGTTTTTAGACTGTTGTGACTGTGGCAAGTGTCTTCTTAACTTAAATGTAAAATGGGGAGGGATCAAATCATGAATTCATGAAAAGCTTGGAGTAAAGTGCTCAGCAGATGTTACAGAAATTCCAGAAAGTTTTCTATTAGCTATCCGACCTTGGGGCTGAATTTTCTCATCTGTAAAATTCAGGAGTTGGATCAGATAAGGTCTGAACTGACCTTAAAGGTCTTGATTTACAATTTACATTCTTTGCATTTTCCTAATGGAAATTCTGAGGCATACATACAATAGTACCTGTTACGGATACGAGGCAGCCTAGCAACAATCAGGCTGAGTATTTCCTATTATCTTATCAGAAGATGATTGCCCGAAGTTCTTAGAAGTAGACTGGTATAACATTTCCGGAGGTCCACCTGGCAATACTTATCCAAAGTCTCAAAATTATACCCCTAAATTCCATTTCTTGGAGTTTATCCTAGAACAAGAATAAGTAATAATTGAGGATGTTGCAAGATAGCTACAAGGATATTCGTTACAGGATTATTTCTAATAAGGAACTGAAAAAATATTGATAATAAAAACAGAGGATTGGTTAAATTATGGTACATCTACCATATGAAATGAAATGCAGTTGTTATCATGAGTAACAAGGAATGTTTCCACATCAGAAGAGTTTATAATACATTGTTTAATGAAAGACACATTCTCAATATAGATACTAAGACCCCCAGAGTAGTTAAAAACCAATATATATCTCCCCACCAAATAGTCTACCAGATCCATCAAATATGTAACCAGTCCACTAAATGTATCCACCAGAATCTACCAAAATATAAATGGTTAGCTTAAGACAATGGTTCTTTTTTGTATTTAGTTTTTTTTAAAAAAACTAATTTTATCCAATGACTATGTTGTGCTTTTTTCTGGACTTTTTGTTCTGGAAAAATTGAAACATAAACAAAAAGTAGAAAAAGTTGTGATAACCCTCCTCTTCATCATCTACCCATCACTGAATTTCAGTAATTACTAATCTATGACCAGTCTTGCTTCATCTTGTATTATTTTTTAAACAAGTTTTATTTATTTTTAGTTTTTTAAAGTCTTTATTGACAATATTGCTTCTGTTTTATGTCTTGGTTTTTTAGCCAAGAGGCATGTGTGATCTTAGCTCCTTGACTAGGAATAGAACCCACACTACCTGCATTGGAAGGTGGAGTCTTAACCACAGGGCTGCTGGGGAAGTCTCATATTACTTTTTAATAGGAGAAGGCAATGGCACCCCATTCCAGTACTGTTGCCCGGAAAATCCCATGGATGGAGGAGCCTGGTAGGCTGCAGTCCACGGGGTCGCTAGGAGTCAAGCACAACTGAGCATCTTCATTTTCACTTTTCACTTTCATGCATTGGAGAAGGAAATGGCAACCCACTCCAGTATTCTTGCCTGGAGAATCCCAGGGACAGAGAAGTCTAGTGGGCTGCCACCTATGGGATCGCACAGAGTCGGACACGACTGAAGTGACTTAGCAGTAGCAGTAGCATGAAAGAAAAACATCACTGGAAAAAATTTCTAAGACTCTCATCTTAGAAGAGGTATTACTGTTCATTTCACTCCAACTACAGGACAAATAATGGGCTTCCAAGGTGGCACAGTGGTAAAGAATCCGCCTGCCAATCCAGGGTCAGGGAAGATCCCCTGGAGTAGGAAATGGCAACCTGCTCCAGTACTCTTGCCTGGAAAATCCCAAGGACAGAGGAGCCTGGAGGGCTACAGTACACGGGGTTGAAAAGAGTTGAACATGACTGAGTGAGCACACACACAGCACACAGGACAAATAGCAAACACATCAGTTCAAAATTCACAGTGGTCCAGAGCACGGCATTTTTAATCATATCAGGAGCAGTTCTCCACAGGCCTAGGCCAGGTGTTTTACCTGGCAAACGTCCCAGTCAAGACTGGCTTCTGGTACAAGTACAGAAACTCAGGGCTGCCAAGTGAAGGTGGGAAGAGGTTGGCTCTTGTGATCTCACAGGGGTGGGGGTGGGGGAAGGAGGGCAGACAGAGGCAAAGGTCCCTAGGGCCTCAGGCCTAATCTAAGCGGAGTCACAGGAAGAGCAGCACACAGGCTCTCAGCAGTGGGAACCGGAGTCCCCCTTCTGCCAGTCATAGAAACCGGAGTGGCCTCTGTATGATGGTCCTTGGCTCAAGTCACTTCTCTGTGACCAGGGGGCACAGAGCCAGGGCCATATTGAGATAGTTAGAGGTTGTAACAGCAATATTACAATAACATTAATAATAGCAACAGCTTATAAACATACAGCATCTGTTCTGTGCCAAGTATTGTCCAAACACTGGTATATATGCACTCATCTCAGGCTATGGTTTTTCCTGTGGTCATGTATGAATATGAGAGTTGCACTGTGAAGAAAGCTGAGTGCTGAAGAATTGATGCGTTTGAACTGTGGTGTTGGAGAAGACTCTTGAGAGTCCCTTGGACTGCAAGGAGGTCCAACCAGTCCATTCTAAAGGAGATCAGTCCTGGGTGTTCATTGGAAGGACTGATGCTAAAGCTGAAACTCCGATACTTTGGCCACCTCATGCAAAGAGTTGACTCATTGGAAAAGACTCTGATGCTGGGAGGGATTGGGGGCAGGAGGAGAAGGGGACGACAGAGGATGAGATGGCTGGATGGCATCACCGACTCGATGCACATGAGCTTGAGTGAACTCCAGGAGTTGGTGATGAACAAGGAGGCCTGGTATGCTGCAATTCATGGGGCCGCAAAGAGTTGTACATGACTGAGCGTTTGAACTGAACTGAACTGAAGCCTCTCAACAACTCTAAGAGGTGGGTGCTAGTATTAGCAACATTACGCTGTTTTGCTGCTGCTGCTGAGTCACTTCAGTCATGTCCGATTCTGTGTGACCCCAGAGACAGCAGCCCATGAGGCTAGCCTGTCCCTGGGATTCTCCAGGCAAGAACACTGGAGTGGGTTGCCATTTCCTTCTCCATTACTCTGTTTTAGAGATGGGGAAAAAAGGCAAAAAATAAAAAAGACACAAGGTCATATAACTAGCAAGTAACAGAATTAGGATTCAAGGTTCAGTGCAATGAACCCCTCAGTGTTTCTACTGCTTGAGATTCTGAGCATCAGAAATATTGCACCCCTGGGAAATTCCCTGACAATCCAGAGGCTAGGACTTGGCACTTTCATGCTGGGTCCCAGTTTTGATCCCTGGTCAGAGAATTCCCATAAGCTACGTGGTGTGGTTAAAAAAAATAAAGTGCCTCTGAGCATATATAATCCAAATCCAAAACCCTAAATTCTGAAGTAGGGTATGAAATTGTGTAAGTTTATCACAGTTTTTTCTTGTGATGACTGATTTTTCCCTTGCATGTTTTTCTCTTGGTTTTGGTGCTGGCAGCACTTTGTCTGCACTTGGATAACTAGTCCCAGGGTTTGGAAAGGGATTTTGGTGAGCAGAGAGAGAGCAGATGTAGTTCTACAGCCAAAGGTGTGTTGGGTGCCTCAGACCCCCACAGGGTGTCTTCAGTCCACTTTGAGGACTCTGGAAGTTCTGGCAGCAGCTGTAGAACTGAGCGTCCACTTTTTTTTAAGGGTGATGCACAAGTTCAATATATTTATTGTGGTGGTGGTTACACAATTATATACCTAATACAAACCTCATCAAACTGAACATTTACTGGTGAATTTTTGCATTTAATTTTTATTGACGTTATATTGGTTTATAACAGTATACAAGTTTCATGTGTACAGCATTATATTTCTACCTCTGGATAGCCTACAATAAGCTCACCACCAAAAATTCAGCGTCCATCTGTCACCATCCAGGTGATCTCATTTACCCATTTCACCTTCCTCTCCACCTCCTGCCACATCCTCTCTGGTAACCATTCCTCCATTCTCTGTTTCCGTGCATTTGTTTTCTGACAGCTCCTTCTGTAAAGCATGCTGTGTTCCCTCTGGCTTTTCTTCTTCTTCTTTCCTTCCTTCTTTTATTCTTTAAGTATTTTTGGCAGCAAGTAATCAGAACCTCTACTATCAATGCAAATCTAAACCTTAAGTCTATTATCTTCTTTAGAAGTCTGAGGGTGGTAGATTTGACAACTCAGTAGTATCATCAAGGACCTAGGCCCTGGGAATTCCCTGGTCTTGCAGAAGTTTGGACCCTGTGCTGTTACTGCCAAGGGCCTAGAAAACAGCCAAAAAAAAAAAAAAAAAAAATCCAGGCCTTTCCATCTTGCCACTTTGCCTCTTCATGTGTTAGTTCTTATCCTCAGGTTCCTACCCTATAGTCTCAAGATGGCCACCTCAGGGCAAAGCATCATTGTCCCCTTATCACTTAAACATTAAAAAAAAAAAAAAAAGGACAAAAAGGTTTTTTTTTTTTCCTGTGGTTCTTTTTATTCAAGACAAGGACCAAAAAATCTGTCCCAAAAAACATCTCAAGAGGCATTTGCTTACTTCTCATTGGCCAGGAAAATGTCACATGACTGTGCCTAGATCAATTATTGGTAAAAGGGATGCTGGGCTTAGACCAATCAAGATTCATCTTCTAGGTAAAGGCAGGCAGCTTCCCTGAGCAATATTTGGCATCTGTGTGCAAGGAAGGAGGAAAGATGGCTGTTGAGTAGGCTGCCTTTCTTTTCCTCTCATGTCCTTCGTCCCAAGACATGGTTTGTTAACTGATGTAATTCATAGTTGTTTCTTTGCAGAATAATTGACCTTTGTATTTTCCTAATTCTCCTAAAGCCTCAGAAAATTCTCTAATTCCAAGACCAGAAAAAAATACATCTGACCTTGTATTAATTTCCTATGTCTGCTATAACAAATTACCACAAACTTGGTGACAACGCAAATTTATTCATTTACAGCTCTGGAGGCCAGAAATCCAAGATCTGTTTCACTGAGCTAAAAGTCACGGTGTTGGTTGGGCTGGTTGCTTCTTGAGAATCCAAGGAGAGTCCATTTCCTTGCTTTCTTCAACTTCTGGTGGTTTCTTGTGTTCCTTGGCTTATGGCCCCTTCCTCTGTCTTAACATGGGTTAACTGTACCAACAGCATCTACTTCCGTGTATCCCACAGTTGTCTCCTCTGAGTGACTCCTTCTGCACCCCTCTTAGGAGGCATGTGATTGTTAATTCAGGATAATCTCCATTTCTCAACATTTTGTTTTGTGTTGTGTTGTTTTTACTTTGTCTCCAAGATTTGAAACTGAAAGCCCTTGGTCAGCCGTTCACATGGAGCTGGAACTACTGTAGCTCTGGAACGGAACCCAACAGCCACAGGCAGACTCAATATTCTTTAAACTACACACACACACACACACACACACACACACACACACACACACACACATTTATTTATTTGGCTGCAACAAGCCTTAGCTGTGACACGTGGAGTCTTCATTGCGTCATGCAGGAGTTCCTGCTGCGGCACAGGGACTCTCTAGTTGTGGTACATGGTCTTAGCTGCTCCTCAGCATGTGGGATCTTACTTCCCCAACCAGGAACTGAACCCAAGTCCCCTGCATTTTAAGTCTTAACTGCCAAACCACCAGAGAAGTCCTTTGAGATTCTTAATCATACTTAAAGATTCTTTTGCCATATAAGGTCAACATTTACCAGGAATTAGGACCTGACTATGTTTAGGGGCTATTAATCAGCCTACCACATACCCTAATACCTGATCCTTCAATCTTAAATGTTTCAGAAGAGGGAACTTACTAGGCACGAGGGAGTTCTAATATTTTCTCAGTGATAGCTCAGTTACTCGAAATTGTGGTTTTGGGGTCTATGGCTTAGGTCTGTGGCTGATGCTTGCTGTGGTGATTTGTGCCTGAAGGAACAGAATGCCTAGCAGAAGGATGTCTTATTGGAACCTGTTGGGGACACTTTTAACTCTGTATGTTTTATATTTTTGTAGATGAATGAATCATGTTTGATTTAAAAATGTGTATGGAAATGTGTGATTTCCCTGGTGGCTCAGTTGATAGAGCATCGACCTACAATTCAGGAGACCTAGGTTTGATTCTTGGGTCAGGAAGATCCTCTGGAGAAGGAAATGGCAACCCACTCCAGTACTCTTGCCTGGAAAATACCATGGATGGAGGAGCCTAGTAGGCTTCAGTCCATGGGGTCGCAAAGAGTTGAACATGACTGAATGACTTCACTCACTCACTCATGGAAGTGTGTATGGAAGAGGTGGCAGATCCCATTAACATGAAGTAACTTCCATCAAACCTCATGCCCACATTAGCTTCCTCACAATTTTAATGAGTCCTCCATGTGGAGTGATGATCCCATGGGACATCTCAGGACATTATGCAGAATTTTTGTAGTGAACTTACAGACCACTTGGCCCATTTTCCTCTCCCTGCCTTCCTTTCCTTTCTGGTTTTGGTGATTTCCTTTCTTTCACGTTCTCTTAGTATCATCTTTCAGATATTCAAAGCCTCACATCCAGTTTTCCTTGCCATTTCTCAGCTCCTGGTGAGTACTCCCCTGGGCAGTGGCTTGTGACTCTAATCTCTCCCCTGCAGCCTTTTGCTACCCCTTGCAAATAGAAGCAAAGCTTGGGGTAGAACTTGTGGGGTCCCAGACAGAGTCATACCTTAACTAGACATGGTATATGCCAGGGACAAGTCAGTGAAGAGCTGGTAAATGCTTAAAAACTAACTCTTCAGAAAAAAATAAATCTGCTTTGTAGGATTTGCCAATTTTCCTGATGCAGACACACCCACTGTGATCTAATCCAAGCTACAGAAGTGAGGTCACCCAGACCTTAGAGATGGGAAGAGGTAAGCATGCTGCTGGGCCAGTGCAGACACGGCCTCATGACACAATATTTTAATAGTCCATGTCTTCCAAAACAGAGTCAAACAATTTCTCTCTGGAACTTTTTCCAGTGGAAATCTTCCATGCGCTCACAACCTCCCTGAGTCAGTATTTGGGGCAGGCAGGGGTATGATTAGAAGTAAGCTTTGATTTGGAATTGCATTTTGCTTTTTCCGCTGTGTTGGGTCTTCATTGCAGGGCATGGGCTTTCTCTGGTTGTGACACATGGGTTTTTAGCTGCCCCAGAGCAGGTGGGATCTTAGTTCCCTAACCAGGGATCAAACCACTGTCCCCTGCCTTGGAAGGTGGATTCTTAACCACTGGACCACCAGGGAAGTCCTGCATTTTGCTTTTAGTCTTTCCCATTGTCCCTCCTTCTTCCTTATATGAAGGGATGCTGGCTTATAGTCACTTTTATAGTGACTTACAGTCACTGGCAAGATGTCACCACCTTGGGTTAAGAATCTGCCTGGCCAATGCAGGAGACATGGGTTCCAGGAATTAAGGAGACATTCCCTAGTGCGGGAATTAAGATCCCACATGCTGAGGAGCAGCTGAGCCGGTGTGCCACAACTACTGTGCTCACGCTCTAGAGCCTGCAAGTGGCAGCTACTGAAGCCTGAGCACCCGAGAGCCAGTGCTGCACAAGAGAAGCCGCTGCAATGAGAAACCTGTGGACTGCAAAAAGAGGAGCCCCCCTCTTGCCACAACTAGAGAAAGCCCACTCACAGCACTGAGAACTCAAGCGTAGCCAAAAATAAATACATAATAAATAAATCTTGAAAAAAAGAAAACTCCAATTTAATGTAACATCGGAGGTGAATGAGCTGAGCTATCTTTTCATCAAAGAAAGGGGAGGTGGGAGATGTGAGCAGATAGAGCTTGTCAGTATGTCACAGAGAATTCAGAATCCAGTGAATGGTTTTGGCCATCTTCTTAAATACTTGTTCCCAAATCAAATGAATGGATTTATTTCTCTTCCATTTTGCACCTCTACATACAGCAAGGTAGGGCACAGTGAGTGACAAATTGCCCCAAAATACTCCGCAGGAGGGAGAGGTAAGGTGGCCAGCAAGTCTACAAACTGCATGGGAATCTTAAATGACTTAGAATTGATTAAACACTTAACCGTGACAGGAAATGTGGCTGATAAAGTCGTAAAGTAATCACAGTTATGAAAACCCCACATGTCTGGGCCCAGTTCTGCCCTGTGGTATCTGCTGTGCTGTTTTTACGAGCCTGGCCCAGAACACAGCCAAGCAGAGGCGAGGGCCGGAGGGCACCCAGCTCCCTGGGAAGCTAGGCGCAGACAAGGGCATCCGCATGTTTGTTTGGTTGAGCTGCGGTCTCACCATTGTCTGCCTTGTTACCAGTTATGACATGTGCCAGGGCAGGCTTTGCCCCTTCATTCCGCTGGCATTTGTTAAAACAACATTCACCAAGATCTGATCTGGATCTGTCTTTTGGTCTGCCTGTAACTTTCCACTTTAGGGGAGATGTAATGAGGAGTTTACAAGTTTTAATTTCACAGCTTTGTAAGAAGAATTTTAAAGCATAAACCTGGGAGAAATTTTTTAATTTATTGATTTAAAAAAATTTTTATTTTTTGGCCATGCAGTGCAGCCTGTGGCATCTTAGAAATTGAACCCACACCTCCTGTGGTGGAAGCCTGGGGTTGTAACCAAGGAGCCACCAGGGAAGTTCTTCAAGAAATCTTTTGAAGAGGAAAGGAAGAGGGGAAAGTGAATTTCTGTTCTTAACTCCCTACCTCCTGGGTGTTGTGCCTCTAGGTCCTTGACATCCACTAAAGGGTAACAAGAGGAGGAGGAAAAAAATTACTGATTGATATTGCCTAACAGAGATATCCAGCCAAATTCAGGATAAGTATGGTCTATCCTAGGTAGTATCCTACAACAGGCCTAGCACATGGCAAGTCCTAAACTAGAATCTGTTGTATGAATAAATGTAAA
The DNA here is from genome assembly GCA_006408675.1 of Madoqua kirkii. Taxonomy (NCBI): domain Eukaryota; kingdom Metazoa; phylum Chordata; class Mammalia; order Artiodactyla; family Bovidae; genus Madoqua; species Madoqua kirkii. The sequence goes on from SJYC01104484.1 coordinate 43,138, forward strand.
GGATTTTTTCTGAAGATGCAAAGTAATCAAGAAATGTTTCAAAAGCATTTTTCTGTTTCTGCACCTGAGCTGGCTAGGCCACAGGCCCAGAGTTAGGGACAGCAGAAGGAAAGGTCTAAGGTACGGAATTGACTGAGGTACTCTCTTCCGTATTGTGAGGGAGGCACTCGTTTTGTTTTCTGCAGGTTTCCAGGCTGCACCTACTGGCATGATCCTGAGAGAGAGTGCTGTTCAAATGTCCTAAATATTGTGCTCCAGCTGTCCCACTCACCTCACTCCTGGTTCTCCCCCTGCCCCAACTTCTTAGTCCATTTAGAACTCATAAAATATATCTTTTAAACAATTATTTCCTCCTTGGGCTTGGTCCATTGACTCTGCTCTGAGCCCCAGGGGAGGTGTTTCAGGAGGTAGAACAGGGGTAGTTCCTACCTGGGAAACCAGTGACCACATAGACAAGAGCTATCAGGTAGACCTGGGCACTTACTCTGTACTTGGATAAGTTCGTTAAATTCTGGAGCTTTCCTGCTTCCTCAATAAAATGCAGATAATCCCAGCTTCCCTGGGTGATTGTGAGCACTGGGAATAATACCCCCAAAGCGCTAAGTGCAGTGCCTGGCACATTGTAGGCGCTCAGTACATAGGAGTTTTTGTTGTGTTGTTATTATTGGCGATGCTGGCAATGCTGCCTGGCCAACTCTTAAACCAGTGACCACATAGACAAGAGCTATCAGGTAGACCTGGGCACTTACTCTGTACTTGGATAAGTTCGTTAAATTCTGGAGCTTTCCTGCTTCCTCAATAAAATGCAGATAATCCCAGCTTCCCTGGGTGATTGTGAGCACTGGGAATAATACCCCCAAAGCGCTAAGTGCAGTGCCTGGCACATTGTAGGCGCTCAGTACATAGGAGTTTTTGTTGTGTTGTTATTATTGGCGATGCTGGCAATGCTGCCTGGCCAACTCTTTAGGTGAGTTAGAGATAGAGATAGAGCACACATGTGGGCTTGTCAAAAAAAAAAAAAAAATTCACCGCAGCTGTGTAGGAGGAGAGACGCCACAAGTTTGAGCAACCCTGGTGGAGTCCTGTGTGTCAGGTGCTGTGCTGGGAGTTTTCCTGCGTTTTCTTTAGTCCTGGCCAGTGACTATCCTCAGTCAATTCTGTACACTCGTGGACAAGAGACTTTTAAAAAATATTTATTTATTTGAGACTTTTTAGTATAAGTATGTCCCATACAACATTTGGGATATACTTATACTAGCAAAACCACTAATTAATTGTTTACTAAAATTCAAATGTAACAGGACATCCTGCATTTGAACTGGCACACTTTGGAGGGGAATCTTTAGTCCAGGGACTCTGAAATGCGGCCCACCTCTGGGTGTGCCTCTGGGATGCATGTCTGCACTGTGGCCTCAGGCTCAGCGCCCCGCCCTAAGAGCAGGTGAATTTACGAAGCTGTCTTTGATTCTTGTGGCCCCTGGCTCTCTCCTCCCTGCTCCTCTTTCCTGAAAGCTTCCCCTACTGCAGGCAGGAACAGCGGGCGCAGTAGGAATGTGCCTGACAGCTGGCCATGCAGATGGGAGAGCCGGGATGAAGAGAATAGGCTTAAAAATATGGAATAGTCAGCTGGCCCCCTGCACCTCAACCAGACTTCCTGGGAAACGCTAGCAGCTTTCTGGGCTCACTACTGCTCCCTCCAGCCCTCTGTCTAGGGGCTCTGTTCTCTGTTGTGTGTTTCATAAGAGAACAAAAAGAGAGAGGGCTCTTGTTGAGAACTTTTGCTGATGGAAGTGGAATTTTCAAAATATGCCCCAGGTTCCTTAATGGCATTGTGGCATTCTGCATTGTGTTAATGGATAATCCTCAAAAAATAGAGGGAGAGTGTTAAAATCATGACTGTCATACAGAAATAAAAATGAACACATGTTAGACTTTAACTCTTTAAGAAGGAAACTGGCCTTACAACCAGTTCAAGAAGTAATAAAACCCACAGGTTTATATGGGGTAAAGAAATGTTGAAATGAATGAGCAAATGGACATAAAATTAGCTTCAGGGGTATTATAACTGAGTTGTATCTCCCCAAATGTTAAAGTCCTAACCCCGAGGTACCTTGAACTGTGACTGTATTTGGAGATAAGGTCTTTAAAAAGGTAATCAAGTTAAAATGAGGTCATCAGGGTGCCTTAATCCAATATGACTGTTGTCCTTATAAGGAGAAGAAATTAGGACACAGACTCACATAGAAGGAGAGCCCTGAGCCAGAAGTAGAAGGTGGCCATTTACAAGTAAAGCAAGGACAGAGGCTTCAAAAGGAACCAACCCCAATGACACCTTGATCTAAGACTTCTAGCTTTCAGAACTGAGATAAATTTCCCTTGTGTAAGTCACCCAGTTTATGGTACTTTGTTATCATAACCCTAACTAATTCAGTGGGAAAGGGTCATTTGAACATAGATAATCAAGAATTAATTTACATCCCAGTTAGCTATTTATAATTTATAGAATTGTAAAATAGCTCTGTTAGATAATCTAGTCTGTTTAATAAGACATTTATGACTACAATCAGTAAACCACAGCTTGTGGGTCGAATCCAGTTCCATTACCTGTTTTTGTAAATAAAGCTTTATTGGCACCCAGACATATTTACTCCTTTCCCTTGTCTGTAGCTGCTTTGCCACCACAAGGCAGAGTTAAGTAGTTGTCATCTACAAAATCTAAAATATTTACTATCATGTCTTTTACAGAAAAAATTTGTAAATCTTCCTCTAGACTGCATCATTTTGCACTGAAGTATAGTTTTCCTATAGTTGGAATGCCCTTCAAGGTCATCCAGTCCAGCGGGGTTCCAGATTTTGAAATCTCACATGTCAGTAAAATTTCCAAAAAATACTTGAGGGGTGGTCACTGGTCTGCACTTTTTTACTTCTGTCAAATATCAACTACTTCATAAAAGGAGACATTTTAGCTACTTGATAAAAGAAGATATTTTGAAGAGCATGAGTGAGTGAAGTTGCTCAGTCCTGTCCAACTCTTTGCGGCCCTGTGGACTGTAGCCTACCAGGCTCCTCCATCCATGGGATTTTCCAGGCAAGAATACTGGAGTGGGTTGCCATTTTTCTCCTCCAGGGGATTTTCCCCACCCAGGGATCAAACCTGCACACCCTGTGTCTCCTACGTTGCAGGCAGATTCTTTACCTACAGAGCCCTCAGGGAAGTCCTTTTAGTTCTGTTCAGCTGCGCAGTAGCGTGTGACTCTTTGCAACCCCACGGACTGCGGCACTCCAGGCCTCCCTGTCCATCACCAACTCCCGGAGTTTACCTCAACTCATGTGCATTGAGTTGGTAATGCCATCCAACTATCTCATCCTCTGTCGTCCCCTTCTCCTCCTGCCCTCAATCTTTCCCAGTGTCAGGGTCTCTTCAAATGAGTTAGCTCTTTGCATCAGGTGGGGCCAAAGTATTGGAGTTTCAGCTTCAACATCAGTCCTTCCAATGAACACCCAGGATTGATTTCCTTTAGGATGGACTGGTTGGATCTCCTTGCAGTCCAAGGGACTCTCAAGAGTCTTCTCCAACACCACATTTCAAAAGCATCAGTTCTTCCTCTCTCAGCTTTCTTCATAGTCCAACTCTCACATCCATACATGACCACAGGAAAAACCATAGCCTTAACTAGACAGACCTTTTTTGGCAAAGTTATGTCTGCTTTTTAATATGCTGTCTAGGTTGGTCATAACTTTCCTTCCAAGGAATAAGTATCTTTTAATTTCATGGCTGCAGTCACCATCTGCAGTGATTTTGGAGCCCCCCAAAATAAAGTCTGACATTGTTTCCACTGTTTGCCCATCTATTTCCCATGAAGTGATGGGACCAGATGCCATGATCTTAGTTTTCTGAATATTAAAAGGAGGTCCTTGGGGGTTGGTTATTGCCAGAGCCAGCCTGGACTCACACCCAGGTCCAATTATGTTTTGCTTACTTTTTCTTGATTTTTAAAAGGAAGTTTTAATTTTAAGTTCTAATATTCAAGTTTAAGTTTAAATGTTCAGTGCAGAAAACTTAGGAAAAAATGAAGAAAACAAAATTCTCTTTCCCCAGAGAGATATAAAGTTTTAGTGAAATACAAAGTGAGTGAAAGCACCCTCCAATCTAAAAATTTTAAAGGGACAAACTCCAGAATATCTCCTCAAACTGAAATGGGGCCTGGCACATTATTGAAAGAATATTTATTGAAAGAATGAAGCCTAAACAACTGCAATTATTTTTCCCAGATGATCCAAGAAAATTCAATCTTTTTACTTTTTTGATAATCAAAATGGCTAATAAGGTAAGTCTTCTAGGCTCCCCTCTGCCACCCCCAAAATCTTGTATCTATTTTTTTCCCTTAAGATTTTTTTTCTCTTTAAGGTTTGTAACTGCCAAGAACAATCATTTAAGAAGCAAGGATTATATATTTTTCATTATTTTCATCATGTTTTACTGTTTAAAACTTAATATATGTTAAATTGCCCCAAGGATAAACACAATATAATAATAGTGATCTTTTAAAATCGATGTAGAATTCTCTATGATTGGCTGTACCAGATGGCCTGTGGGATCTTAGTTACCCGAGCAGGGATTGAACCAAGGCCACTGCTGTGTGCAGTGAAAGCACTGAATTCTAACTGCTGGACTGCCAGGGAATTTCCTCTGTGATTTCATATGAGCAATTCCCAAGAAGCAAAGCTTATTCAGTTACTTCACATTCATGCCTGGTCACCTAAATGAGAAACATCTTAAATTTGATATTCAAATTAACCAATTGAGAATACTTTTTTAAAATGTATTAAATATTTATGTATTTATTTATGACTGTCCTAGGTCTTAGTTGTGGCATATAGCATCTTTATGCCACAATTAAGAGTTCACATGTCACAACTAAAGATCAGAAATATGGATTTTTCTATTGCCACGTGTTAGGATCCAGCTCCCTGAGCAGGGGTCCCCTGCATAGGACCCAGAATCTTACTCACCGAACCACCAGGGAAGTTCTAAGAATACTTTTTAACACTTTGTTGCTTACAATTCTAAAATCAGAAACTTCCCTGGTGGTGCAGTGGTTAAGACTTTATGCTTCCACTGCGGGGGGCATAGTTCCCTGGTCGAGGAACTAAGATCTGGCATGTCGTGCAGTGTGGCCAAAAAGAAAAAGGAAAGAAAAGAAAAATTACATCTAAGATCAAGCATTCATCACTGTTTTCTGTGAAACCATCATCAATACCTTCTGCTTTGCGAGGCACTTCCAAGTCCTTCAAGTCCTAATCTCCTTTAAGAAACAAACATTTCAAACAATCCTTGACAAACTAGAAGAATAAAAATGACTTCTTGGTTCTTCTTTCCATGAATATTTCACTCATATATGCTTTTGTTTCCCCTGATGTTTCATTTTGTTTATAAAAATTTTCTCTAAAAATATGAAGTCATTTTAACTTTTTAAGAATAGGCAAGTACCACCCTTTTTCAAAAAATCATTTCTTTCCTTTGATGAAATATCTGGTTGCATGTATCTAAGTTTGTTTTAAATATTTATTTATTTGGCTGTGCCAGGTCGTAGTTGCAGCATGTGGGATTTTTGATCTTTAGTTGTGGCATGTGAACTCTTAATTGTAGAATGTGGGATCTAGTTCTCAGACCAGGGATCGAACCTGGGTCCCCTGCATTGGGAGCTGGAAGCATGGAATCTTAGCCACTGGACCACCAGGAAAGTCCCATCTTATTTAAGTTTTGAATCCCACCCCACAACCTGAGCAGACTGCTTAGTCTTTGCTTATTTCTCTCCAACATTTAATCTCTGAAATGAGGTCTCTCCTTCTCCTGCCCTGTCCTTGGAAAGACGAGCCTCCTTCACTCTGACTTGGCCCAGGTGAATCCCCACCTGGCATATGACAGGCATAAGGCCTAAGATGGGCTGTCGTGTCCCCACTTATAGTAGTTAGATTTTTCTTCTGTTATGTGTAAAGAACTACCTTCTCAACCACTCCTCAGGAACCAGCTCTCTTGCCTCTCTTACCTCCTCTGTAACTTTTAATGAAGATGTGGGTTCAGCTCTTGACAGTTTGTTCCTCAACCTAGAGTCATTTGACCTGCTCCTACTTCCTAACCATGAGCTTCAATTTGTTAGAAAGAGATGGCTGGATGGCACCACCGTTGCAGTGGACATGAACTAGGGCAAACTTTGGGAGATGGTGAGGGACAGAGAAGCCTGACGTGCTGCAGTCCATGGACGTGGTGCAGTCCATGGGGTCACAAAGAGTCGGACACGACTGGGTGACTGAACAACAACAACACAGGCTATGTGCTTCCTGTACATTATTTCTATTATTTCTACGTCATGTCTTCTCAACAATCCTGTCAAGCTGTGTGACCTTGGAAAAGCTACAAAACATTTATGAGTATCAGTTGCCTCTTTTAAAATGTGAGTAATATACCCACAGAAACCTGCATGCTACATGACACCACATGGCCTTTCTTAGATGGTTGTCTTATTTCTCTGCTATGTCCCCAACACTACCCAGCATAGGGCTCAATGTAATTAAAGCTCAACACGTACTTACTTGGTGACTGTTTAAATGTACTGCTGTGCTCAGTTCAGTCGCTCAGTCGTGTCCGACTCTTTGTGACCCCATGAATCGCAGCACGCCAGGCCTCCCTGTTCATCACCAACTCCTGGAGTTCACTCAGACTCATTTTCATCAAGTCTGTGATGAATTTCTATGTCATGTCTTCTCAACAATCCTGTCAAGCTGTGTGACCTTGGAAAAGCTACAAAACATTTATGAGTATCAGTTGCCTCTTTTAAAATGTGAGTAATATACCCACAGAAACCTGCATTCTACATGACACCACATGGCCTTTCTTAGATGGTTGTCTTATTTCTCTGCTATGTCCCCAACACTACCCAGCATAGGGCTCAATGTAATTAAAGCTCAACACGTACTTACTTGGTGACTGTTTAAATGTACTGCTGTGCTCAGTTCAGTCGCTCAGTCGTGTCCGACTCTTTGTGACCCCATGACAGTTCAGTCGCTCAGTCATGTCCGACTCTTTGCGACCCAATGAATCTCAGCACGCCAGGCCTCCCTGTTCATCATCATCTCTCAGAGTTCACTCAAACTCACGTCCAATGAGTCCATGATGCCATCCAGCCATCTCATCCTCAGTCGTCTCCTTCTCTTCCTGCCCCCAATTCCTCCCAGCATCAGAGTCTTTTCCAATAGGTCAACTCTCCCATGAGGTGGCCAGAGAACTGGAGTTTCAGCTTTAGCATCATTCCTTCCAAAGAAATCCCAGGGCTGATCTCCTTCAGAATGGTCTGGTTGGATCTCCTTGCAGTCCAAGGGACTCTCAAGAGTTTTCTGCAACACCACAGTTCAAAAGCATCAATTCTTCGGCGCTCAGCCTTCTTCACAGTCCAACTCTCACATCCATACATGACCACAGGAAAAACCATAACCTTGACTAGATGGACCTTAGTTGGCAAAGTAATGTCTCTGCTTTTGAATATGCTATCTAGGTTGGTTATAACTTTTCTTCCAAGGAGTAAGCGTCTTCTAATTTCATAGCTGCAGTCACCATCTGCAGTGATTTTGGAGCCCAAAAAATAAAGTCTGACACTGTTTCCACTGTTTCTCCATCTATTTCCCATGGAGTGATGGAACCGGATGCCATGATCTTCGTTTTCTGAATGTTGAGCTTTAAGCCAACTTTTTCACTCTCCTCTTTTACTTGTTGTGTCCAGCTCTTTGTGGTCCCATGGACTGTAGCCCACCAAGCTCCTCTGCCCATGAAATTTTCCAGACAAGAATGCTAAAGTGCGTTGCCAGGGGATCTTCCTGACCCAGGGATCAAACCTGCTTCTTTTAAGTCTCCTATATTGGCAAGTGGATTCTCTGAACATGGTTATCTTACTCAATTATTTTCCTGAGTTACTTCTAAAAAGTGAAACAGATTTGCTTTTGAAGTTTATCAAAACCAGTAGGCATTCACTTCAAAAAAATGAATGCAAGTAGACATCACTTTAAAAAAACGTTTAAGGCTTATAAAGCTAAATCTTGAGATCTCTACTCTTGGAATGCTATGGTTAATTAGGTTTCTGTTAACTGTTGATTCGTTTTTTGTTAAACAGACAGACATTTTATCAAATTGTAATCTACTTTCTTGCCTTAGGTGGACACGCCTGTATTTCGCTTGGGTGACTCAGGACTCTGTGGTGTCTCTAGGGTAGGGTTTGGAGCTTCAGGGAGCTCAGTGAGGATACAGGATGAGTAGGAGGGCGAATGGCAGGTGTTCTAACCCACGACTCAACTCAACTCCAAGGGGGTTTCTTCTTCCTGGTTCCTGATATGGTTGATGCTGTATTGAAGTCTTGTAGTTGAGGATTACTGTTAGGCAAATTCCAATTAACCAAAAGAATTTTTGCCAGTGTTTTTATAACTTTTGGCTTCCTTACTCAAGGGACAAAACTTTAAAAATAAGTTCAGCCAAGTTTCTCACCTTTGGGACAAACAAGATTGCCTTATGCACGCACACACACACACACACACACAAACCTATATATACATATATATATATATATATATATCAGCCTTAAAATTCTTACTTTGGCTGTGCTTTAAAATAATCTTTTTGTGTGTTATTTAGTTATTTGGCTATGGCAGGTCTCAACTAGGATCTTAGTTGCAGCTTGTGGGATCTAGTTCCCTGACCAGGGATCGAACCTGAGCATTGGTATCATGGAGTCTTAGTAACTGGACCACCAGGGAAATCCTGGCTGCACTTTTGAGAAGGGCTAATTGGTGTGCTACTGGTAAAGAATCCACCTGCCAATGCAGGAGATGCAAGAGACGCAGGTTCAATCCCCAGGTTGGGAAGATCCCTGAAGAAGGAAATGGCAACCTGTTCCAGTGTTCAGGCCTGGAAAATTCCATGGACAGAGAAACCTGGCAGGCTACAGTCCACGGGACTTTGGAGAATCAGATACAACTGAGCAATTAAATACAATACTCCTATAGAGTATTGGCTGGGTACCCACTTGAATTGAAGGCCACCATTTGTTCAAATTAATTTCAAGGCCCATGTTTCTCCTTTAGGTCTTGAAACAGTCAAGAGATCTATTTCCCAAGATATGTGTGAAGAACTAAAATGTACCTGGGCAAGAAAATCTACAAGATGAATATAGATTATATTCACTTCATTTAAGTACAATTGCCTAAGTTATGTATTTTTTTGAGTATTTGGAAGATTGCTGTCAAAATGTCTAATAGGGGTTTTGAGTGACCCAAACAAGGATCCATATATAACAACATTTAAATCTACATGCTGCAGATCCCAAACTTTGTTGCACACTGGTATCACTTGGAGAGCTTATGAAAATCTAGACGACCGGTTGTACCCCAGATGGATTAAAATCTGGCAGTGGGAGTTAACACATTAGTATTTTAAAAGACTTCTGGGTGATTCCAAAGTTCAGGAAAAATTGGCAAGCAATGGCATATGGAAGTATACAAGTAAGCAATTCATAGAATACTAAAGAACTCAGTTTACAGAATACTTTAATCCACAGACGTCATGTGTATCTATATTTAACATGCTTCAACATTATAATGGTAGAGTATTTCAAAAATATGAAAAAGAGACATTCTGTAAATTAAAAATTATTTTGTGATCTGAAATATTTCCAAAATATTACAATTCACTCCTTTTTTTTTTAAACAGGGGAGAAGGAAATCAGAAATATTTATTTTCAGGTTTAAAATCCTTTTCATAAGTATAGAAGCAGAAGAAAGGTGAAAGGAAGAAAGATATAAACAAAGAAAAACTAAAATGATTATTTACTAAAAATTGCAAATGCTCATTTTTCTGAGCATACCCCAAAGCTCCATCCTCTGTTCATAGGACTTGACGTCATTTCAAGGGCATGATGGCAAAGGCTCAGGCTCTTACTTTATCAAAACAAATCTGAGGGCTCCTTTTCCCAGCACTCAGTGAAAACTGAGACTGTACTTTTCTTTGTGAAGGAAGAAAGAAAGAATAAAGAAGCAAGGTAGGGAGGAAAAGAAGAAGGAAGGAAAGGAGGGAAGGAAGGAGAGCAAATATGTCCTAGTGGTGAGTTCGTTTGTCTTTTGAACTGTTCTGTAGTTGAGGTGCCCTTCCTGATTGATCAGTTCTCCACAACAGATTTCATGTATTAAGAACATTCGAGGATCTGTCAGCTGAGACTGCTGCTGCTGGTCTGGTAGAGATAACAACTTATAATAACAAACATACGCCAGACCTGGATGAACCCTCCCCACAACCTGCGGGCCTGTTGGGGTCATTCAATTCTGCAAACAGTCCCGTTTCTATAATCTCTTCCTGCCAAGCTATGGGGACAGCACCTGTTGCAAATCTTTGAAAGAACTGCTTATCTTTATCATCAAATTCAACTCCTCGAACCTCAGAGAAATCATCGATTTCATTGATGTCTTTGGCATAAACCACTGAGGGGTCTGGCACAAATGGAGGTTCAACTAGGCCGGCTTCCAGGCGAGGAAAATTGATGGTTTTGAAGAAATGGTGTTTCCTGGGATCATCAGACTTTTCTCTGTGAAGAAAGGAGATGGTCAGCCTGAGACATAGTAACAAACCCAAAGAGGAACGCTTCTAGCAATACAAAGCATGTGGTATTCTTTTCCTAGAATTACATTTCCTTCTCATTGCAAAGACGATATAAAAGAATAATTTAGAAAAACAACATCTTTAAAAATCACTCAATTCTACCATATTCATACAGTAGCATTTTCATTATTTGTAGACCACTTTCATTTTAGATGTAATTTTTAGAGTCAAGCAGTTGGCATGACTTTTGTTCATGGTGTTTCATGGAAACACCAGCAAAATTCAGTGGGGCCAGAACCTGCTTGTCTGCAACTTCCAGTCACATCCTTTGCTTTGTCCTTCAGGGTTAGCGAGAACAAGTTAAGCATGTCTTTCCTCACCTGATCACCACTTACAGTTTAAAAGATAGCAGTCATATCTCCTCACTGTTCATATGACACAATTTCTAAGAACCCAACCTACCTCCCCTAACTGCCACAATAATCTTTAAAGACTTTAAAATAACCCATTAGCAATTTTTAGTAGCATAAATGAACATACATTTGGTACTCAAGACTATCATTATTTGTTATCAAGCCCTTCTTCCCAATGCTAGAAATTATTCTGGTATTTGCCTTAGAATAAGAGGGAAAGTGTGTTTCTAGTCACACTTGATATTATTATCTTTTGCTGTGTAACAGCCTCAACATTTAGTGACTTAAAATAGCAAACATTTGCTATTATCTCACAGTTTCTTCTTTTTATTACCTAATCTTGGAAATGATAACTCATTACTTTTACCCTATTCTATTTGTTAGAAGCAAGTCAGTCAGCTCAGCCCATCCTTAAGGGAAGGGGTTACTCAAGGATGTGGACGGCAAGAGGTGGAGATCTTTGGGGATTATGTCAAGGGTGGTCTTCCATACACTTCTCTTGGTTCTTTTTTTTTTAAGGAAAGATATTTATTTGGCTGCACCATATTTTAGTTGCGGCATATGGCATATATTTTTTTAGTTGTGGTATGTGAGATCTAGTTCTGCAACCAGGAATTGAATCTGGGCCCTATGCATTGTGAGCGAGGAGGGACCATCAGGGAAGTCCCCTCTTGATTCTTCTTAAGTCCAAGTTTTCAAGAAATATTTAAAAAAGCTGGGGGGAGCTGTTTTTCGGTACCAGGTTCAAACGATTTTTTTCTTTTGTTGTTGTTCAGTCAGTTTTATCAAAGTATATTCAAGGAATGGAGGTTGGTATCAGATAGATTTTAAATGTGTCAGAACTAGACTAGAGGTAAAATTCTATTCAAGTATATCAGGAATGAACCTCAGGTCTGTGTGTCTTGAAGACAACAGAGGAGTTAGGATGGGACCAGGTGCCATGAGAAAGGAGCTTGTATCACCTTGATGGCTGCTGGCAAGTGAACGCACTGTACCAGAGGTCAAGAGGGCACCTTTAAAATTACTCTGAGCAGATTTAACATGGATAAATGAGAGCACCCAGGGGCTCAGTAACCATGGGGAACTTGCCGAGCCAGTCTTCACATCAAGATGCACAGGTTTCTTACGCAAGAAACAGAAAGAAACTCACAAATCTAGACAAGAGACTTGTGTTTGCCAAGAGGTGGAGGGAGGTGAATGGAGAGTTTGGGATTAGCAGATGCAAACTGTTATATACAGAATGGATAAACAACATAGTCCTATTGGGTAACATAGGGAACTATATTCAGCATCCTGTAATAAACCATCATGGGAAAGAATATGAAAAGCAATATATTTATATATGTATAACTGACTTCCCTGGTGGCTCAGATGGTAAAGCATCTGTCTACAATGAGGGAGATTGGGTTCGAACCCTGGGTCAGGAAGATCCTCTGGAGAAGGAAATGGCAACCCACTCCAGTACTCTTGCCTGGAAAATCCCATGGATGGAGGAGCTTGGTTAAGCTACAGTGTGTGGGGTCACAAAGAGTCAGATACGACTGAGCAACTTCACCGAACCTTAACTGAATCACTTTGCTGTATAGCAGACATTAACACCATGCATCAGTAGAATGATGTATAGTTTTTAAAATGATATATAATTTTTTAAATGCAGTTTTTAAAATTGATGATTATCTCTTTTTTAGAAGATCCTCTGGAGAAGGAAATGGCAACCCACTCCAGTACTCTTGCCTGGAAAATCCCATGGATGGAGGAGCTTGGTTAACCTACAGTGTGTGGGGTCACAAAGAGTCAGATACGACTGAGCAACTTCACCGAACCTTAACTGAATCACTTTGCTGTATAGCAGACATTAACACCATGCATCAGTAGAATGATGTATAGTTTTTAAAATGATATATAATTTTTTAAATGCAGTTTTTTAAATTGATGATTATCTCTTTTTTAATTCTTTTTAAAAAATATTTATTTATTTAGTGTTTTTGGCTGCCTTGGTTCTTAGTTGCTTGTGGCACAGGCAATCTTTGTTGCAGTGCAAAGGCTCTAGAGTCCTCCAGCTTGGTTGCCCCATGGCATGTGAGCTCTTAATTCCCTAATCACGGATCAAATCTGTGTCCCCTGCATTGGAAGGTAAATTCTTAGGCACTGAACCACCAGGGAAGTCCTCCAAAATACACAGCTCTCAACTAACATCTCAACTAGACCCAGATGGCCTTGGTTTGTCCATTAAGAATGACCAACTGCTGTCTTTTTTGCAACTAGTCACAGATAGACAAGGAAACGATGGGCCACGCTGAGGTTTTCCTCATGTTCCTCAACATCTCCCACCAGATGCCCTTAGAGGGCAGGGCCTATGCCTTTCGCCCCTTTCCAATAACTGCCTCTGGTTGCTGATGCTAACAACAGAAGACAAGGCCCTCCAACTTCTGCTCCTTGCCCCCGGTATCTAAGCCACCACGAGGCTCATCATTTGGTTCTTTGGCACGAGTGATGTTTAGCCTCAGTTGTGTAATTAGAAATAGTGTGAAGGTCAGTTGACTCTTAAACATTTCCCTGGCAGCTTTCTTTAGGGCTCTTTTAAAATGTATTTTATTTTTTAAAGTTTTATTTATTTGGTTACACCAGGTCTTAGTTGCAGCACATGGCATCTTTAGTTGTCTCATGGGAGTTCCACATTCCCTGACCAGGGATTGAACCCAGGCTCTCTGCAGTGGAAGTGGGAATCTTAACCCCTGGGCCACTAGGGAAGTCCCTGGTCAGGGTTCTTTTGACCCATCATCATGCTGTGCCCTTTGGACCAATAGAAGAAGCTATTGAAGGAAGCAGCACCTTTTCTAATAACCAAATCAGCAGCTCCAGGGAGACTTCTCCTGCTTATTAAATACATTTCAGAGCACTGACAGGGGCTGTTGTGTTACCAAACCCCACACAGATTACAATGGATTTTTTGGTAACAGTCAATGAAGAAAAGATACTAGCTGCCCATACACAAGGACCACATTGTGGGGTTTGGTCTGCCAAGAACCTGAATTGGCCTAAAATTGTGTCTTGAAGAAGTGCTTAAGTCAGAGACTTACATAGTTATTTGTCCTTGTCTGCCTATCTGATCAGAATAAATCCTACAAAGTACTTAAGTCTTCACTTTTTATTTTATTGGAAAACACCATAGTTGACCCTGTGTGGAGTCCCTGTGAGATGATCAAAAGAGTTCTTGGCCTCTCTGCAAAATTAACTCACAGACCCCACATAAAGGCAAAAGAGGAGATTCCCTTGAGTGATGTCTCAAGAGTAGGGTTTTTAATTTCTTTCAAATGCTCGTGAATGCAACAGGGAGGGGGGCACTTGACCTCTCCGCTGTGTAACGCTCTGTCTAGGCATTTGCTGTCTTTGGAGGATGCCTACGACATTAATCAAATGTTATCTCATCTGAATGAATGTTTAAAAAATATAAAGAGTTGAAACGAAAATGTTGGAAGGTTTTCTCTTTCACTGAACAGCTGGTTTTCATATGCCTTCTCTCTAATGTTGTAAACAGTTTTTATTCAAAACAGTCACAACAACAGATGCTTTTTAAAAAGGTTTCGCTTGACAGACCAGCTTCAGGCCATGATATGGTGCTTTAAGATGGCGTCTTCCTAAATAGGTTGGTCAATGTTTTATTTTATAGACTCAAAGTGTGCTTATAAAGTATTGAGATAGATTTGTATTCAAACACAAGTGGGTCATGTTCCCTTCAGGGAGGTGATCTAAAGAGACTGTTCACTTTTTCCACCGCCTCGGCCACTGTTGACACATCCTCTCTCCCGGCCCGCTCTCGCCCCCCGCACGTGCTTGAGATCCAAGATGGTAGAGATGATCAGTGATCACCACATTCAGTTCTTTTCTCCTCCTTCCTGGGCAGATAGAAGGCAATACGAGACAGCCTCCTGGCTCTTAGGGCCCAAGGATTCTTTCTGGCTAACAAAAGTGTGTCTGAACTGACCCGTGAAGTGGGTCTGAGGCAGGACAAAGCTCCCAGGTTTTCAACGTGTGCTCCTGTTGCCATAGCAACCGAAAACCACAAGTTCCAGTGGAGCTGCAAGATGGAGGTAGCCTGGAGCTTTGAGTCACCACTCTGAAAGGACATACACTGGAGAACCACTGGACATATAAAGGACTTCGTGTGAATGAGAAATAATACTTTAGTTTAAAGCAGCTAGACTTTGGGATTTGCCTGTTATCACAACATGGCCTGTTCTGACCACACTAATACAACCATGTTGAAATCTACACAAGAAAATCACTTCCACATTTTACATCAATGTAGGATTTCATCTCATTTCAAAATACTCCTTTGTAAGTTTGGTTATCTTTGAAATGTTTTGAAAGTCATTATAAATACATTTTGTTTCACTATTTTAAAAAACCAGGTCAAAAATCAAAAGCTTGCCTCCATACAAAAGCATCGTAAGCTAAGGCAGCCTTCTGCTAGAGCCTCCATGACAACTACTCGGAGGACTTTAATTTCACCTCCCAAGTTTTGGTAATGTTAAAAATCAGTCATATTACTTTATGGTTGTAACTTTCTATTTGTTAAATGTTTTTAGATTTTGAAAATTCAATCCAAGTAGTTTAAGACACATAAGCTCATAGGTGAGTTAAAACATTATCTGATATCACTCTTAGAACTACTTCATAATTGCTATCACTTATTGAATGATTCCTAACATACATTACATCTAACCTCCCTGTTGACTCAGATGGTAAAGAATCTAACCTTGCATATATTATATCTAAGCCTCAAAATATCCCACTGAGTGAGTTAGGGTTCTTTAGAAAAACAGAACCAAAAGGATGTTGAAGGGGTCCGGAATGCACGTCAGTGCATAAAAACTGGGGTTCTCTGATAGCTCAGGTGGTAAAGAATCTGGCTATAATGCAAGAGACCCCGGTTCAATTCCTGGGTTGGGAAGATCTGCTGGAGAAGTGATAGGCTACCCACTCCAGTATTCTTGTGCTTCCCCGTGGCTCAGCTGGTTAAGAATCCTCCTGCAGTGCAGGAGACCTGAGTTCGATCCCTGGGTTGGGAAGGCTACCCAACTCAGGTCCCCACTTCAGTATTCTGGCCTGGATAATTCCATGGACTGTATAGACCATGGGGTCAAAAGCATCAGACACAACTGAGCTGCACTGTAGGTATTTGAGAGTCAACAGATGCAGGTTTTGAAGTCCCCTTGTCTGCCTTTAAGATAAGCAGAGCCTTGGAAAAATACCTAACTCATAAATCCTCTCCCCAGGAGTTTCAGAGTTTTGAAATCAGGAAAGATTGACTCTTATCACCACTGAGAGAAGTCAGCACCACACTTAAATAGACATTGTCACAAAGATATCACATCTCCCATCTAGTCTCCTAAGGGCAATTTATCTTTCCTAAAAGTCAAATGCTCTCCCATAAGTGCCCTTCCCCTACTATTTCAAAGAAATCATTTGTTTTCTGGTAAGCAACCTTCTCCCCATCCACCTTCCCTATTAGGATGGTCCTTCTCCTCATCCACCTTCCCTATTAGGATGGTGTGTAAGCCTGAAATTCTAACTGCCTCCTAGCCACAATTTTCTGTGAACTCCATGTATGAACGCAAATAAAAATCTGTCTCTTGTTAATCATCTTTTGGTAGTTTAATTTTCAGGCCTCCATTCCTAAACCTAAGGAGGGTAGAAGAAAAGTTCTTTTTTCTCCCAGCAATATGTATGTGATAAAGAGAGAGAGGTTTATTTTAAAGACTGGCTCAGGCAACTGTGGTGGTTTGGCAAGTTCACATTCTGCAAGGTAGGCTGTGTGGCTGGAGACCCAGGGAAGAGGTGCAGTTCAAGTTTAAAGATGGTTTGCTGGCAGAATTCCCTCTGCTCCCAGGGAAGCCAGTTCTTTTCTATTAAGGCCTTCAAATGGATAGCAAGAGGCCCATTCACATAATGAAGAATAACCTGCTTTACTCATGTGTCTCGCCTAAAGATACCTGCCCAGAAACATCTAGAATAATGTTTGATCAAATATCTGAGTACTGTGGCCTAGTCAAGTTGAGACAAAAATTAACCATCACACCCACAAAAATCTCATTTTATATATTAGGATATTGAGACTCAGAAAATAATTCAATTGCTGGGGGTAAAATGACCGCTATATAGCAGAGCTGGGATGTGAGTCTATCCCTGTGACTCGAAAAATCTTGGTTTTCCCCCTACATAACACAATTATTTGTTGCTGAGGGTGCTAACTTAGGTCAGCTTTTCTAATTTTTTTCTTCTAAATATCTTGATCTTATTATTCCATTGTAAGCAATAAAATCTGACTTTTCTCAAAACTAATTTCAACTGTACTTAACATACCTGGCAACATCATATATACTTATTAAATATCTATTGACTGATTGATGATATTTTACAGAGATGTTTAAAAGGGGCAGAATTTCCCAGAACTACGGCTATCTGTACTGATGGCTTTTAAGTTTTACTTTTACTCATTTTGAGTAATAATTTATTCACATAGCTCAAAATTTAAGAATTAATAAGTTTACCTAATGAAAATTGTTATTTTGTATCCTTGTCACCAGCTCTCTCAATTTCTCTTTTTTTAGAATCAGTCAATCCTGGGACTTCCCTGGCTATTCAGTGGTTAAGACTCCGTGCCTCCATTGCAGAGGGCGTGGGTTTGAACCCTGGTTGGGGAACTATGACACAAGGAGAAGGTAGTGGCAAACCACGTCAGTATGCTTGCCTTGAGAATCACAGGAACAGGATGAAAAGGCAAAAAGATAAGACACTGAAAGATGAACTCCCCAGGTTGGTGGGTGCCCAATATGCTACTGAGGAAGAGTGGAGAAATAACTCCAGAAAGAATGAAGAGATGGAGCCAAAGTGAAAAAAACGCCCAGTTGTGGAGGTGACTGGTGATGGAAATAAAGTTCAATGCTGCAAAGAGCAATATTGCGTAGGAACCCAGAATGTTAGTTCCATGAATCAGGGTAAATTAGAAGCGGTCAAACAGGAGATGGCAAGAGTGAACATCAACATTTTAGGAATCGGTGAACTAAGATGGACTGGAATGGGTGAATTTAATTCAGATGACCATTATATCTACTACTGTGGGCAAGAAGCCCTTAGAAGAAATGGAGTAGCCCTTATAGTCAACAAAAGAGTCCAAAATGCAATACTTGGATGCAGTCTCAAAAATGAC
>SJYC01104485.1:0-43767 GCA_006408675.1 Madoqua kirkii
TTCATGTTTAATTGAAATATAGTTGATTTATAATGTCATGTTAATTTCAGGTTTACCACACAGTTATTCAGATATACATATATATATACACACAAATATATTTTTTCAGATTCTTTTTCCTTATAGGTCATTATAAAATATTGAGTAGAGTTCTCCGTGTTACACAGTAGTTCCTTGTTGGGTATCACTTTTATATGTAGTAGTATGTATATGTTAACCCTAAATGACTAATTTATCCCTTCCCTACCCTTTGGTGATAAGTTTGTTCTCTGTGTCTGTGAGTCTCTTTCTGTTTTGTAAATAAGTTCATTTGTGTCATATTTTAGATTCCACATATAATATTGATATCATAAGATATTTATTTGTCTTTCTCTGTTTGCTTCACTTAGTGGCTTACTTCACTTAGTATGTTAATCTCTAAGTCTATCCATGTTGCTACAAATGGCATTATTTCATTCTTTTTTTTTTTGGCTGAGTAGTATTCCTTTGGATACATATACCACATCTTCTTTATCCATTCATCTGTCATGGACATTTAGGTTGCTTCCAAGCATTGGCTATTATAAATAGTGCTGCAATAAACACTGTATCTTTTTTGTATATGTATCTTTTTTGGATTATGGTTTTCTCTGGATATATGTCCAGGAGTGAATTGCAGGATAATACAGTAACTCTATTTCCAGTTTTTTTAGGATCTCCATACTGTTCTCCATAGTGGCTGTGCCAATTTACATTCCAATCAACAGTGTAGGAGGGCTCCTTTTTCTCCACCCTCTCCAGCAGTTATTGTTTGCAGACTTTTTAATGATGGCTCTTCTGACCAGGGGAGTTTCCTAGGTGGTGCTAGTGGTAAGCAATCTGCCTGTCAATGCAGGAGATGCAAGAAATGCAGGTTCAATTCCTGGGTTGGGAAGATCCCCTGGAGGAGGAAATAGCAACCCATTCCAGTATTCTTGCTGTCAAGTTCCATGGGACAGAGGGGCGTGGCGGGCTATGGTATATAGGACCGCAGAGTCAGACAGGACTGAGTGTGCACCTAAATACACGCACACACACACATTCTGACCCGAGGGAGGGGACACCTCATTGTTGTTTTGTTTTGCATTTCTCTAATAATTAGTGATGTTGAGCATGTGTTCATGTGCTATTGGCCATCTATATGTCTTCTTTGGAAAAATGCCTTTTTAGATCTTGTCTCCTGTTTTCCAATAGGTCTTTTGTTTTTTGATATTGAGTTGTATGAGCTGTTTCTGTACTTTGGAAATT
The DNA here is from genome assembly GCA_006408675.1 of Madoqua kirkii. Lineage (NCBI taxonomy): Eukaryota > Metazoa > Chordata > Mammalia > Artiodactyla > Bovidae > Madoqua > Madoqua kirkii. The sequence goes on from SJYC01104485.1 coordinate 1,267, forward strand.
GCATCCCTGTCAGTCACATCATTTGCAAATATTTCCTCCCATTTGGTGGGTTTTCTTTCATTTTGTGTACGGTTTCCTTTCCTGTGTTTATTTATATTCTTTTTGATGATAGCCATCCTGACAGGCAAACAGCCTAATTTTTAAATGAGAAAAGAATGTGGACAATTTACCAAAGAAGGTCTCCTCAAGGAAAATGAGCACATGAAAATATACTTAGCAACATGATTTATCTGGGAAACACAAATTAAAAGGATAATAAGGTAATACTACACATCTACTTGAAAGGCTAAAATATTTTAATTGACAATGCAAAGTGTTGGCAATGATAAGGAGCAACTGGAATCTTCATATTTTGCTGGTGGGAATAAAAATGATGCAATCCCTTTGTAAAATAGTTTATCAGTGTTTTAAAAACTTAAACTACACTTACCATACAACACAGCAATTTGCTTTCTAGAAATGAAATAAAATTCTACACCCACAAGAAGGGAAAATATATGTCCACATAGAGGCCTGTATGTGAATATTCATAGCACTTATTTCATAATAACTCAAAATTAACAATGCCAATGTTTATTGACTGGTAAACGGACAGTTGTGATACACCTATACAATGCAATATTTCTCAGCAATAAAAATGAGTGAGATATTGATACATGCAACAATATAGATAAATCTCAAATGCAATATGCTAAGACAAGAAGCCAGACACAAAAGACTACTATATGATTTTATTCATATGACATTCTAGAAAAGGCAAAACTACAGTGATAGGAAGGAAAATTTTTGAGGCAGTGGTAAAGTCTTGATTGTAGTGATGGTTACTAACTATGTACATTTGTTCAAACGCATTAAATTTTATACTTAAAATGGGTGAATTTTCATACTTAAAATGGGTGAATTTTCATTGTATGTAAATTATATCTTAATAAGCATATTTTTAAATAAGAGAGGATTCTGAGTTTTTGTTTGTTTGTTTGTTTTCAACTTGGGCAGCTGACCTGAAGCAGAACCTGAGAACAGATGGGGAAATTTAGACAGCAAAGTAGGACTTGCAGGATGCGGAGGATGGTGTCAGGATAATGACTCCTGGATTTGGATGTATTAATGAGGTTGAGTTAATGAGGGCACAGAGAGAGCAAAGAAACATCAAAAAGAGAAGGGGGAGAAATAAACTCATACGCAGTAAAAAGAAGAAAGAGCATAAAATTGAGGAAACGAAAGAGTTGACTTTTGTACACAGGCCTTTTATTTATTATATTGCCTGTTTTTATTCATCTTAATTTCATTTTTTTCCCTTTGTCTTTCCTTTTTCAGGAGTTGGGCAGAATGGATAGCCTTACACCACACGTGCGATCATTCCAAAATCTCCCTCTACACAGGCCACACGCATGTACTCCTACACACACACACACACACACACACACACACACACACACTCTAATAACACAACTAAATGAGAACAATGGGTGGGAAAAGTAAAGCAAGGAAAACCAAGAAGGCAAAGATGTTTGGTTCCAGCACTAACATGCCCTGGTAGGGAGAGTTTATTCTTGGTTCTTCACATTCTATGGAGAGAAGCCACAGAAAAATGCCAGGTTATTTGCCTTGAGTTTAAACAGCTGAATAGAAACAGAGCCTTAATAACTCCATTAGGACCTGGGCCAAGGACTTTTCCTTTGGGTTTGTTGTGAATAATTAAAGGTTAATGATGGTATTTTTCTTTCAGCCTGGGGGAGGCAACCAAGCCAGTCATGATCCTAATTGAATCCAAGTGGGAAACTCCAGAAACTTCCAGTCATAAATTTGCAGTGGTTCTGGGCCCGTTAATCTGTATCCACAAAAAACAATGAGGCTGTATTTTATCCATCTTATGGATGAAGACATCAAATTCAGAAAAGCCGTGGAATTTACTTACTCCCTCATTAAAAAGACTGAAAGACAGATGTTCAGAGCAGTTGGCATTTTGTTCTTAGAAGAGACAGACGAGCTTCTTGGGTTGTTGAGGTGTGGGTTCTGCATGAGCCGTCAGGATAGCACCGAGACCCTACCCACCTTCTGTGGACCAGACTTGTGACTGCTGTCACCCATGGTGGCAGAGGCTCAACACAAGGAGAGGGTAGGAATCTCTGAGATCTTCTGAAAGAGCCGAGGAGCAGAGCAGCCTGACTTCTGCCCCAAGTACATAACAAGATGCTTCTCACTCCAACCTTATTTTATACAACATCACACAGCTACAGAGTGTGTGAGCTGGGGTGTGAACCCAAATTCTGCCTAACTGCAAAGATCTGCTCTCAACCATCATACCCTGCTGCTTCCTATTCTTCTCTAAAATTTCCAGTATAGGCATTATTATCAGGTAAAAAATAAAGAGGAAGAGAGGAAGGAAGAGTGAAAGAGGGGGTGTCTTCTACTTCCATGTTCAGTGTTTCCATAAAGAACCTTCAGTCTGCTTTTTAGAGAACACTCTCTCCCACCTGTCACTCATTCTCCCCGAGGAAGAAGCCATATGCTGGACTGATGAGACTGGGAGAAAGGTCACTCTCACACACAGCAATAAGTGTTTAGTAATTGGTTTTGGGGGCGGGGGAAGAACCCTGACCTTCAGCTTGGGCCAGTTTCCATGGTGTAAACACCTCCAGCCTGGCTGATTTCAAGCTACTGAAATAAGACCAACGCGTTTGCAAAATTCCTGAAAACTGAACATTCACCTCCCGTGAGCTGTTATGTGGCTCCAGTACATCAATACCCACATAAATGGTTGTGGGGGCCAGTCCCTTGCTGTTAACAGACCCCAGAACTCCTCTGTCCTTCCACTACTTTGACTTCTTTCTGAAAGGCATTGCCTGTTTTACTGGGGCACCTAACTCTTTAAGGAGTTTGGGACTTGGAGAAGTTCAGCATCCCCTCTCTCCCCATCCCCCACACACTACATGCACAATTAAAGAAAAGAAAGAAATGTTGTGTCTCAGCAGCTTCTGCTTTCTTCCATATAGCACAGACTTCATCTGATGAAGGAACCAAAGGCCAGGCTACCTGCCTTGAACAGAAGGAAAATGCTAATATAGTAGATAGCATGCACAAAGCTCAGTTCATAGAAACTTCACTCTCTGCTTCCCCGTCCTCCACAAGAGAAAGGACAAGGACAGCCTTCTCGCTGCACCTCTGTCCTAAGGGAGTTCTCAGTGACGGGTGACCTCTCGCCAGGCCTTGTGAGACGCCAGCCTGATCTCCAAGCACATTTCTGACTTCCCTCTTTTGGAAGCTGTCCTCCTGCCAGGTCTGCCATCCCACGAGCCCTGGATCTTTCCCATCTGTTGAGGCTGGGCTCTGGGCTAGGAGTCAGGGCAGATAAGTGAAGGCATCATGAATGGCAGCCCTATCCAGAGCCCACGGAATGGGAGCTGAATTCCTCTGAAGGAGGGCAGTATACTGTTTCAAGAAAAAGAAAGGATGACGTGAAGACCAAAGGCATCTACCACAGGACTTCAGATATAAATGAGTTGATAGAATACAAGAATCTACTTCCAATAATCAAAGCCCGAGAAGGGATGCCACAGTGAGGGACTGTGAATGAGACCTCTCAAAGCACTGTAAAGCTTTCTTAAGGGCGGGCATCCAGGTACAAATCCAGTTCACCCAGCCTGCTGTTCACAGTGTGACCACCGCTGGGCCCACAGCTACCCCTAGAGATACAGGCTTTTCCAAACATCAGCACTATTTCCTGGGACCCAGGCAGGGTTGAAAGACTAGCTGGGATCCCAATGAATTTGCATTGTCCCCTCCGTTCCCAAGCATGGACGTGTGCTTACGCTGGACCAGATCCCTGAGCTGGGACCTAATTTGTGGTGAGATGCCCTAGAATGAAACTATGGCCTGACCCCAACTAATAGCCAGGCACCGACGTCCAGAGGTAATTGAGTCAGTTGGTAGGACGCTGGGCCAGCTCCAGGTCTGAGGGCAAAACCACAGCGGGTTTCTCCTTGGATTTCTCAGGGCTTGTTCACAGCGCCCCCTGCTGACCATTTCTCGTTAACCCTGCGTCTTCTGGCGGGTGTGCGTGCTAAGCCGCTTCAGTCGTGTCCGACTCTGTGCGACCCCATGGACTTTAGCCTACCAGGCTTCTCTGTCCATGGAATTTCCCAGGCAAGAATCCTGGAGTGGGTTGCCATTTCCTTCTGGATCCCTGGTCAGTTTTGTTCATGAAACCTCATCCAGACCCCTAGGATGACACAGTGAAGTCAAATAATAGATGTCAAGAGGCTCTGGAGAACCAAAAAAGCAAGACTACATAAATACAATGGATCGTAACAGTAAAGCCAAGACGGGGGCAGACAGAACTAAATTCTTCCCTTGTCTTCAAAATTTGCCTTAGCATGCATACCTTTTCAGTAGTAATTTCAGTGAACAGAAATTAATTGTAATGGATTGAATTGTTTTCCTCCAAATGTATATAGTGAAGTCCCAACCTCCATTACTTCAGAATGTGACTCTATGGAGAGACAGAACCTTCAAAGTGGGAGTGAGGTTTAGATGGCATCATTAGGGTGGGCTCTGATTCAGTAGGGCTGGTATCCTTACAAGAAGGAGAAATTAGGACCTATTAATAGACACAAACATGGGGAAACAGTGGCAAACTATTTTGGGGGGCTCCAAAATCACTGCAGATGGTGACTGTGGCCATGAAATTAAAAGATGCTTACTCCTTGGAAGGAAAGTTATGACCAACCTAGACAGCATATTAAAAAGCAGAGATATTACTTTGCCAGCTAAGGTTGTTCTAGTCAAGGCTATGGTTTTTCCAGTAGTCATGTATGGATGTGAGAGTTAGACTATAAAGAAAGCTGAGCACAGAAGAATTGGTGCTTTTGAACTGTGGTGTTGGAGAAGACTCTTGAGAGTCTCTTGGACTGCAAGGAGATCCAATCAGTCCATCCTAAAGGAGATCAATCCTGAGTGTTCATTGGAAGGACTGATGCTGAAGCTGAAACTCCAATACTTTGGCCACCTGATGCAAAGAACTGACTCATTAGAAAAGACTCTGATGTTGGGAAAGATTGAAGTTGGGAAGAGAATGGGACGACAGAGGATGAGATGGTTGGATTGTATCACTGACTCAGTGGACATGAGTTTGAGTAAACTCCGGGAGGCGGTGATGGACATGAAGGCCTGGCGTGCTGAAGTCCACGGGGGTCGCAGAGTCGGACAGGAATGAGCAACTGAACTGAACTGAATAGACACAGAGGGAAGACAGTCATCTACAAGCCCAAGAGAAGTGCTTAAGATTAAATCAATCTTGCTAATGTCTTGACCTCTGACTTCTAGCCTCCAGAACTGTAAGAAAAATCTCTGTTGTTCTAGTCACCTAGTCTGCAGTTGTTGGGCTGCATCCCACAGGCTTGTAAACCCTCTATTTACCCAACCTCAAGGCCAAAGAAGAGCCTGGAGTAAGCAACAAAGACAACGATGGTTTAATGAATAGGGAGATCTTACACTTCGGAAGCAAGGTCCTGGTGGGAAACCCCATGGTGTGTGGCAGATGGTGGGCAGGACGTGGCAGCAGTCTTTGCTCCCAGGGGAAGAGGGACTAGGAGGACGTGACATCAGGTTGGCTCATTGGTTGCCAGGGAAACCAGCAGAGGGATGCACCTCTCACCACCTCTTTGATAAACTATCTTAGTGGAGATAGCTCTGAGCTGAAGGTTAGAATAATCACTAGCTGGCACCAGAGGCAAGTACATATGTACTTACTAATGCAGTTCAGTTCAGCAGTCACTAAGTCATGTCCGACTCTCTGTGACCCCATGACTGCAGAATGCTAGGTTCCTCTGTCCTCCACCATCTCCCAGAGTTTGCTCAAATTCATATCTATTGAGTCAGTGATGCTATCTAACCATCTCATCCTCTGCTACCCCTTTCTCCTTTTGCCTTCAATCTTTCCCAGTTTCAGGGTCTTTTCCAGTGAGTCAGTTCTTCACATCAGGTGGCCAAAGTACTGGAGTTTCAGCTTCAGTATCAGACCTTCCAATGAATAGTCAGAGTTGATTTCCTTTAGGATTGACTGGTTTGATCTCCTTGCAGTCCAAGGGACTCTCAAAAGTCTTCTCCAGCAACACCTACTGATTAGGCTCTATGATTAAGAGGGAAGTAAGAAGGGTGTAGGTAGGTAAAGCAGACACTGGTAGAGCAGAGGATGAACAGAGAGCAATAGAATAGCCATCTTTGGTGGCCCAGCCATACAGTGGTACTTGTTAAGACAGCACTAGTAAACTGATATATCAGTCTGTGATACACTTGAGCCTTGCTAGTATAGCTAAGTTTTACTGTACCTACAATCTCTGCCTCAGGAACTCATGATCTAGAAGGAAAAGATAAGCAAATATAATTAATTATTATGAGTGTTATTAATAATGCTACCTATTGTATGTAGGATATGTTGTTTATGTTGTCTTTAATCCTCACAACAAGACCAAAATATTACACAGATGAAAAGTAAAGGCACAGAAAGGTTTAACATTTTCTCAAGGTCATAGAGTTATTAGCAAGCCAATAATTGAATCTATGTTCATCTGACTCAAAATTCTGTTCTGTCCCCCACTAAATCCACTATTTCTGCACAGAAGATAGTGGAACATGAGCAGAACAGGAGGGAAGGTGAGAAGATGATCATAAGAGACATTAGTGGTCTAGTCTATTTTCTTAATAACAGCACCTCCATCCACAGGTCAATGACCCGTCGTGTGTCTTCAGCCAAGCTAATCTTAGTCTTTCCCATAATTAAAAAAATTATTTATTTATATTGGTTTTGGCTGTGCTAGGTCTTTGCTGTTGAACATGCTTTTCTCTAGTTGCTGCGGGCGGGGTCTGCCCTCTGGCTGTGGTGCACAGGTTTCTCCTTGTGGTGGGTTTTCTTGAGCATGGGCTGCAGGGTGTTTGGTCTTCGGTCGTGGTGGCTCACAGACTCTAGAGCACAGGCTCCATAATTGTGGTGCATGGGCTTAGTTGCTCTGAGGCATGAGGAATCTTCCCGACCCAGGAATAGAATCCATGTCTCCTGCCTTTGACAGATTGATTCTTTACCACTGAGCCACCAGGGAAGCCCTCCATAATTTTTATAAGGTGAAACCAGGAGAAAGAAATTTTTGCTCTCCCTTGGGATGTCTAAACTGTGTTTAAGTCTGGAGCATCTTGTGATATTTTTCCCCAAGCAACAGAAAATGAGATCATCTTCTAACAAGAAGCCAAAATGTGTGTGGAGTGTGTATGTGTGTGTGTGTACACAGAGACAGACAGTTAACAGTATCATTCAAGTGTCTGGATCCAGCCATTCCTGAAGCCAACTCCAACCAGTCATCATTTATACGAGTTATGCCATCCCTCTTTCACTAAAGCTAGTTTGTGGTGGGTTTCTGTCACTTAAAATTGAGTCTTGAGAAATACAATATTGGTAAAAACAAAACAAAAACCATAGATGAGGTAACCCAGGAAAGAAGGGACTCACCAGAAGACAAGAAGGCAAGAGAAATAGAGGCTGAGGTGTGGTTATATTTGGGGAACTGCAGGCGTCTCAGCGTGGCTGGGGCTGAGATGCGTGGAGGGTAGACAGATAGACAAGAGTCACACCAGTGAAGGCCTTAGTGCCCTGCTTAACATTTGTCTATTTGGCTGTATCAGGTCTGAATGCAGCACACTGGGTCTTCAATCTTTGTTGCTGCATGCAGAATCTTTTTAGTTGTGGCATGTGAACGCTTGGCTATGTCATGTGGGACCTAGTTCCCTGACTAGGGATTGAACCCCGGCCCTCTGCATTGAAGCGTGTAGTCTTAGCCACTGGACCACGAGAGAAGTCCCAATAATTTGGCCTTGTATGAGGTCAATGTGGAGCCACCCAGGAGTTTTAAGCAGTGGTATGATGTGATCAGGTTTAAGCTTCAGAAGGTCACTCAGGAAATAAATCTAAGAGAACACAGCAGGAGGCAGTTATAACAGGAGGCTGAGCCAAGAATCCAGGAGAGAGGTCAGGGTGGAAAATGACTCCCAAGTCCTCAGGTTTGCCATTGGCTGGAGGGAAGTGCAGGGACAAAAATAATTGCATTTTGGTCACTACAAGGTTGAAGTATGTGTCAGCATCGAAGTGGTATTGTCCAGTGTGTATATTAAAAAGATGCTTGAATCGGAGATTTTTCAAAAGTTTCTTTGAGTCTTCAACTCAGCTATTTACTACATGCCTACTACTGCAAGCACTGTGCTGAGAATACAGTCAGATCCATGCTGCCCCAGGATTATACTCCAGAGAAGACAAAACAGACAATAAACACGTAGACAAATAAACACGAGAGTGCCTGGGAAACAGCGCAGCACTGTGTGACAGAGATGGATGTGGAGTGGGGGCTTCCTTGATTTAGGTGGTCAGCTGCTAGGAAGCACAGAAGTCCTGAGGGTGAAGGAGGCAGCCACGAGATGCACGGTCTCAACTCCATGCAAATAGGAGCACGCCCTTAAAAAAAAATCCACCTGTTTTGTAGATTTGCCTTCTTTGCCTGGCTGTGCCCTCAAGGTTGGCCATTGTGTGGCAAGAGTCTTCAGGGCAGAAAACTGAGACTGGTGCTCAGGACGTTCCCATCAATGTTTCTTCATTTACCCAATGCCTTTCATCCCCCATTTCTAAAGCCCGTCCTGGCATCTGCTCTGTATTTGGCAGGCCTGGCTCGTTGGCACAAGTGGGTTGTATTTGATCATTATTCCTGAATCATAAATGAGGGCTACAAAAGCCAAGGTATAAAGGGCATCAGCCAAAATCATTTGTGAGTCAAAGGATCTTACTTTGAATTGAACCAGAAATACCTGATGTCTGTGCTGTGCTGTCCTTAGTCATTCAGTCGTGTCTGCAACCCCATCGACTGTAGCCTGCCAGGCTCCTCTATCCATGGGTATTCTCTAGGCAAGAATACTGGAGTGGGTTGCCATGCCTTCTTCCAGAGGATCTTCCCAACCCAGGGACTGAACCCATGTCTCCTGCATTGCAGGTAGATTCTTTTCCATCTGAGCCACTGGGGAAGCTCATGAATACTGGAGTAAGTAGCCTGCCCTTTCTCCAGGGGATCTTCCTGACCCAGGAATCAAACTGGGGTCTCCTGCATTGCAGGCAGATTCTTTTCCAGCTGAACTACCAGGGAAGCCCCACCTGATGTCCAGCCCTTTCTTTTTCTGGACTCTCTCTCATCGTATCTATTACAATGGTTTCCTCTTTGAATCCAAGCATCTAAAAACTTGATTTCTCTTCAAGGAGTTTAAAGTTACTTTATCCTGTCTACTCCAGGTCTGCTACCCAAGCCAATCAGCGTTTCCAACTCAAGCCAATTCTTTGTTTCTTTTGACGTGTTCGCACTGCTTGATTTACTTCTTTTCTTTATCTTTGGCTGGGCTGGGTCTTCAGCGCTACGTGTGGACTTGCTAGTGTGGGGAGCAGGGACTGCTCTGTTGCGGCGCTCAGGCTTCTCTTGCAATGGCCTCTCTTGTTCCAGAGCACAGGCTCTCGGCACATGGGGTTTGTAGGTGCAGCCCGCTGGCTCTAGAGTGAGGGCGTCAGTAGCTGGGGCAGGCAGGCTCAGCAGCTGCAGTGCACAGGCTTAATTCCTCTGTGGTATGTGGGATCTTCCTGGACAAGGAATTGCATTGTCCCTTGCATTGGCAGGCAGATTCCTACCCTCTGCACCACCTGGAAATCTTCCTCAGGACATTCTGTAAATTGAAGTGCTATGTAAAATTCAAAATACAAGTTGTTTCCTTTTGTAAGGGGTCCTTGTATAATGGCACAAAATTCAGGAAGTAGTTAGGTAAATTCCTATGTTTCTAGGTTGCCTGGGCAAGAATTTTATAGAAAAGGATTGGTTTCCTCCAAAGTTAGGAAGTTCAGGTTGCTAGCTGGAGGGTTGACTGGGATAGTGAGGAAATCATGATATTACCTTGGAAACCTGGTCACTAAAATGCACAATTTCTCTTTCTTGAGAAAATGTTTATGCAAACTAAAGAGGATTGGCATGAGATTATTTTGACTGGAGTTTAAGCGTAAGATACTTATCCTCCAATTAAAAATAAATACAATTTTTAAAATTTTTTAGAAAAGGAAAAAATCTTCCTAAGCATGTTATCATTTGTGTAAAGAACAAATTATCATTTCTATTTTATGTGCAAAATCTAAAGAATGTTCAAGCACTATGTATTACATACTAATAGTTTTTAAAATTAATACTGTTCTCATATTTCTGGCATGTCAATAATTATTTGACATTATTTTTGTCTCCCTAAGTGAACAAAATTGGTTTCAGAAGTAAAAATTTTTTTAAAAAGATAAAAATCAGGCAGCCTTACAGACTTCTGGCTATGTCTATGTGAAGAGGTTGGTGAATCTTCTTGGCAAAAATAAGAGGTATAAAACAGGATAAAGTATTTAAAAATGAAGTGTTAGGGCTCTGGAAATTGACCACAGGCAGAAAACAAATTGAGAAACGTTTATCCTTTGAAAAATTGCTAGACCTTCAGATAGGAACAGTGGAAGTCTATAGTTGTAATACTTATCTATTGCTATGTAACAAATTACTCCAAAATGTAGGGGCTTAAACCGACAAGCATTTATCATCTCATAGTTTCCATACATCGGGAATGCAGGAGTGGCATAGCTGGGAACCTCTGGTCTCCAATGCAGTTGTGGTCAAGCTGTTGGCAGGGCTGCAGTCTTATCTGAAGATCAGCTAGGAGAGGATCTGCTTTCATGTTGACTCAGGTGGCAGCTGGCTGGCCTCAGTTCCTTGCTGGCCATTGGCTGGAAGCCTTTGCTCAGCATAGGAAGTTCTCCATAAGGCTACCTCACCTCATTGCACCTAGCTTACCCTGGAATGAGTGATCTGAGGGAGGAAGAAGGAGAGCACCGAGATGAAAGCTGCAGTCTGTTTTTTCCAGCATATAAATTTTACTAATTATGCAACTTTTTTAGAGAAGAGGTGAAATTCTAATCTTTGTCTAGAAGCATCAAAAGATTTAATAACTTACTTCCTGGTTTAAGCAAAGCATACCTGTAAACTAACATATGCAGCCCAGTTCTAATCAAGAGTAGCTTAGAAGGCATTTCTGCTGGGCAAAAGTCCTAAGCATCTAAATTCTGTCTCTCACTGCATACGTCTCACAAATGTCTTCCTAATTTTTTTCATAAGATCCACATAACATAAAAGTAACCATTAACCACTTTATTTTATGGTTGTTGAAATATGTATTTTTACCAAAGTCCATTTGATTTATAATATTATATTAGCTTCAGGTGTACAACATAGTGATTCAGTGTTTTTATAGATTGTACCCCATTTGAAGTATAAAATATCTGCTGTATTATTGTGCTATATAATATATTCCTATGTCTTATTTTATACATAGTAATATGTACCCCTTAGTTCACCATGCCATCTTGCTCCTCCTCCAATCACAGTGTGTTTCTGTTTTATTATATTCATTTGTTTGTTTTTTAGATTCTGTACGTAAGTGACAACATAGAGAATTGGTCTTTCTCTGATGTTGAGCATCTTTTCATGTGCCTGTTGGCCATCTGTATCCTCTTTGGAAAAATGTCTATTTCGGTCTTCTGCCCATTTTGTAACTGAGTTTTTCATTTTCTGGATATTGAGTTGTATGCTGCTACTGCTAAGTCGCTTCAGTCGAATCTGACCCTGTGCGACCCCAGAGATGGCAGCCCACCAGGCTCCGCCATCCCTGGGATTCTCCAGGCAAGAACACTGGAGTGGGTTGTCATTTCCTTCTCCAATGCATGAAAGTGAAAAGTGAAAGAAGTCGCTCAGTCGTGTCTGACTCTTAGCGACCCCATGGACTGCAGCCTACTAGGCTCTTCCGTCCATGGGATTTTCCAGGCAAGAGTACTGGAGTAGGGTGCCATTGCCTATATTTTGGATATATGATGCCATTTGCAAGTAGTTTCTCCCATTCAATAGGTTGTCTGTTTATTTTGTTGATGGCTTTCTTTGCTGTGCAAAAGCTTTTATTAATAAGTTTAATCAGGTCCCATTTGTTTTTCTTTTGTTTCTTCTACCTTAGGAGGTTCAGTTCAGTTCAGTTGCTCAGTTGTGTCCAACTCTTTGCGACCCCATGAATCGCAGCACGCCAGACCTCCCTGTCCATCTCCATCTCCCGGAGTTCACTCAGATTCACGTCCATCAAGTCTGTGATGCCATCAAGCCATCTCATCCTCGGTCGTCCCCTTCTCCTCCTGCCCCCAATCCCTCTCAGCATCAAAGTCTTTTCCACTGAGTCAGCTCTTCGCATGAGGTGGCCAAAGTACTGGAGTTTCAGCTTTAGCATCATTCCTTCCAAAGAAATCCCAGGGCTGATGTCCTTCAGAATGGACTGGTTGGATCTTCCTGCAGTCCAAGGGACTCTCAAGAGTCTTCTCCAACACCACAGTTCAAAAGCATCAATTCTTTGGTGCTCAGCCTTTTTCACAGTCCAACTCTCACATCCATACATGACTACTGGAAAAACCATAACCTTAACTAGACAGAACTTTGTTGGAAAAGTAATGTCTCTGCTTTTGAATATGCTGTCTAGGTTGGTCATAACTTTTCTTCCAAGGAGTAAACGTCTTTTAATTTCATGGCTGCAGTCACCATCTACAGTGATTTTGGAGCCCAAAAATATAAAGTCTGACACTAATGGACTGGTTGGATCTCCTTGCAGTCCAAGGGACTCTCAAGAGTCTTCTCCAACACCACACTTCAAAATTCTTCGGTGCTCAGCTTTCTTCACAGTCCAACTCTCACATCCACACATGACCACTGGTAAAATCATAGCCTTGACTAGATGAACCTTTGTTTGCAAACTAATGTCTCTGCTTTTGAATATGTTATCTAGGTTGGTCATAACTTTTCTTCCAAGGAGTAATTGTCTTTTAATTTCGTGGCTCCAATCACCATCTACAGTGATTTTGGGACCCAAAAAAATAAAGTCTGACACTGTGTCCACTGTTTCCCCATCTAGTTCCCATGAAGTGATGGGACCAGATGCCATGATCTTCGTTTTCTGAATGTTGAGCTTTAAGCCAACTTTTTTACTCTCCTCTTTCACTTTCATCAAGAGGCTTTTGAGTTCCTCTTCACTTTCTGCCATAAGGGTGGTGTCATCTGCATATCTGAGGTGATTGATATTTCTCCTGGCAATCTTGATTCTAGCTTGTGCTTCTTCCAGCCCAGCATTTCTCATGATGTACTCTGCATATAAGTGAAATAAGCAGGGTGACAATATACAGCTTTGACGTACTCCTTTTCCTATTTGGAACGAGTCTGTTCCATGTCCAGTTCTAACTGTTGCTTTCTGACCTTTTAGTTGCTTAGTCTTGTCTAACTCTTTGCAACCCCATGGACTGTATCCTGCTAGGTTCCTCTGTCATGGGATTCTCCAGGTAAGAATACTGGAGTAGATTGCTGTTTCCTACTCAAGGGGGTCTTCCTGAACCCTGGATTGAACCCTCATCTACTTCACTGCAGGCAGATTCTTTACCATCTGTGCCATCAGGGAAGTCCATAAATGGAGTATAACCTTTAAAAATTGAAAATCACTATATTGTACACCTATAACTTACATGATATTGTATATCAACTATATTTGATTTTTAAAAGAAATTCTATTTAAGTTTAATCTCTGCTAGGTCTTTAGTGCTGTGTGTGGACTTTCTCTAGTTGTGATGCTCAGAGGTTACTCTCTAGTTGTAGCCTAAAGACTCAGTAGTCTGTGGCATGTGGGATCTTAGTCCCCATATCAGGGGTCAAACCCGTGTACACTGCATTGGCAGGCGGATTCTTAACCACTGGCCCAAGAGGGAAATTCCAACTATATTTCAATTTGAAAATGTTATTTTGAATTTTCTGACATGTAAATGTTTAATTGTATTTTGAAACTATATCAAGACTAAATATAATAAAAACCAGAATTGTTAAAGCATGAAAGAAAAAGACAGTTATGCTGAAGCTAGCTTGTCTGTATTTCCAGATGTTATCCAGACCCTTAGCAGTCGCACTGAAAACCAGGTCCTGCATCATAGCAAAGTACGATGTTTCATCCAGTTCTAAAACTGGAGGAGCAACTTGGCCTACAAGTGGTGCCAACAGGGTACTGCCCAAGAGAGAGAGAAAAAGGAGGCATCAGTGAAGACTGTCAGAGTGTGTGAGGTTTGTGAGCCGGTACAGCAGCTTCATGAAATTTCTCTATGATGGGCTTTGGTGTGGGATATTTTTCATCCCGCTTGGCTACTGGCTGGCCTCTCAGTCTAGAAACTAATGGTGGTCAGTATCATGAAATTTGCTAAAATTATTTCTTTGATCATTTTCTTCCTTTAATTTTCTTTCTTCTCTCTCTCTTGCTCTTTCTCTGTCTTTAAATCTGAACTTATTCTTTGTGTTTCTTATCTTTTGCTTCTGTTTTCCATCTCTTTGTCTTTTTCTTTCCTTCTTTTTTTAATCTGGGAGACTTCCTCAGTTTTCTTCTAACTCTTCTATTTTTTTAAAAGTACTTTATTAATTGGAAATTTCAAACACACACAAAAGAAAAGACACTAGAATAATAAGCCCAGTGTACTCTACTCCCAGCTTTAACAATTATCAACACATGATCAGTCTTGTTTCTTTTGTCTTTACTCACTCTCATTGCCCTCCACTCTACTAACTCAGATATTATTTGAAGTATTTCACTATGAATCTTTAAAAGGTAAAGGTCACTTAAAAAAAAAAAGCAAACAAACCCAAAGCACTACAAACACCATTATCTCACTTTAAAAATAACATTAATTCTTGAATATTATCAAATATCTGGACATGTTTACACTTTCCCTATTGTTCAGTAAACTTGGCCTCTAAATAGGTTTGTTTAAATTTAGATTCAAACAAGGTTCACACAATGTGATTGATTACATGTCTCTTAAATCTCTGTGACAATTAATTTTTTCTGTCTCTCCTCACCACCCACCCTTGCAAGTTTTTATTAGAAAAACAAATTGGTTAAACTCTAGAGTTTCCCACAGTCAGACTTCACTAACTGCATTCCTGTGATGTCATTTAACATGTTCCTCTGTTCTCTGTGTTTCCTGTAAGTTGATAGCTAGATCTAGAAACTTCTACTGAACTTTTCATTTCTGCAGATATGTTTTTATTAACATAATTAACACAGAATAATGTGCATGGACCTTATACTCTTGGTTCAGGAAATTTTGATAACTGACTACATCTACGCAAATAAAACCCAAACCAGATAAAGAACATTTCCATTCATTAGAAAGCTACTTTGTGTCCCTTCTGGTTCCTTCTCCTCCCTGCTTCCCAGGCAAACACTTCCTGATCTCTGTCACCATCAATTAGTCTTGCATTTCATATAGATGGAATTATAAGATAGATTCTCCTTTGTGTTTGACTTCTCTTTTTTTTAAACAAAATGTTTTTTTTGAGATTTATCCATGCTGTTCTGCAGACATATTTACACATATTTTATTTCCAAACATGCTTTTTCTTCTCTGAATGTTCTTTGTTTTACAGCATCTGTCCTTGTTTCATGGATGCAATATCTTCCCTTAAATCTCAAAGATGAGAATTGTCGGTTTTTAAAAATGTTCTTTTTCACTCCCTGAATCGTTCCTGTTTGCCACAACTTTCTTTCTTCTGTTTGTTTTGGCACTGTCTTTCATTGTGGGTGATTTTTTTCAGTGACAAACGATGTTTGTTTATGCTTAACAGTGTGACACCAAAAAGTTGACAAAAGCTTGTCAATTGTTGGATTTCACTGTAGGGTGATTATGCCAAGCCATGTCAGCAAGGATCTCACCTGTAGACCTTTTTTGTTAGCTGTTCAGTGTCCCCAGAGGGAGATCCTCTAATACCCCACAAGAGAGGTGTCAGTCTGCTTGCCCTCCTTATGGGTGCTGAGACGGAAAGCCGCTAAAGGTCTCCCTGTGGGTAGTACTTCATCCTCTACAGCTCTGAGTTGGGCTATAAGTTCCTGGGTCAGGCTTCTCTCTGTTCAGTCTCTTGAGCTGCGGTGGGAGAGGCATAAAGAAAGACTATAAACCACATCCTACAGCATTTCAGATGGTGATGATGGGTAAATTCTACTTGGTTACATTTTTATTGTGAGCTTGCTCTGTGTGTGGCAAGCTTCCAATGAGCAGATTTCAGAGGCAAGTGACTTGAAGGATTAAAATCACTAATCAGGACACTGGATAAACATCAGTTGATTGGTAGAAGCTTTAGGGTAAAAGTGGAGAGCATATGCCAGTCCTGAACAAAGGATTGTGAGACACAGCTGGGAGAAAAATTGGAAATATTAATAATAATGGGAAATAGGTATCGAGTGTTTATTACACACTAAATATTTTCTCCAATGCTTTCTGTGAGTTTCTTATTTACTTTTCATGCTAACCCTATGAGATAGAGACTATTTTATCGCCCATTCTGCAGAGTGGAAAACTAAACCACAGAGGTTAAATCTTGCCCAAGGTCACCCACCCAAGATTTACACACAGACTACATTACATTACCTCTGTGGAAATGGCTGAGATAACTCTTTCTTACTCGTCCAAGTTCCCTTCAGGATTTCTTTTTCTTCTAGAGTATCCTCCTTCCCTCTCCCCATCTGCCAAGTACTAAATCTTCATTGTGGTCCATTCTTGCTTGAACTATGTCTCTTCCCCTTTTCCCAGAAAGTTCCCTGCCTGCATTTCTGCTCACCAGGTTGGCTGGGCTGCTCCACACCAGAGGCTGCTAGGTGGGGGGAGCCAGACCTTGAACCATGCTGGGACCACATTGCTCCCTCTCCAGGAAATAAGGTAAGAATCAGCCAGCTGGCACTATAGCCCCTTGGTGTTTTGAAGCATTAATAGTATGCAGGGTAACCTCAGACTCATTCCAAATAATTTTCAGCACTAAATTTACCTCTTGACCCTAAAGACAGAACATATCATCACTGACTCAATGGACATGAGTTTGAGCAAACTCTAGGAGATAGTGAAGGACAGGGAAGCCTGGTGTGCTGCAGTCTACAGGGTCGCAAAGAGTCGACATGACTCAGTGACTGAACAATCCATTTACCTCTTGGCCCTAAAGGCAGAAAATATCAGTGATGGAATTTTGAAGGGCACCACCCCCTTGCAGAGTGGAGGTATTTCACAGAGGAGAAGAATAGAATTAGCAGTGCACGCCAGAGTCTAAGCACCCAAATTCCATCACAGCCTCCAGCTGAAAAAATTAATTGCCTGCCCTTTACGCCATTTGTCTTCTGCATGTGAACTGCCTCCTCATAACGGGGTGGGAGGAGAGATCGGGCCAAACAGCACGGCGCAGGGTCCAGCCACGCTGACCTCTCGCAGCTCAGTTTAACTCCTGCAGTTACAAAGGCCCCCGCACATCAGTCTCTATGGCATCAAAACAATCTTTTTCAGTCCGTGTGACCAGAACTGCCATCACGAGGGCTGTAGGGATCACCCAAGTGTCAGCAGCAACAGGACTCAGTGGAGGTTTCTGTGTATAGTTTAACTTCTTTTGATTCATTTTGATTTGCTTTGCTATGGTTTTATAGTGCCCTTGGATGATGTGCTGCGATTCATGGGGTCGCAAAGAGTCCGACACGCCTGAGCAACTGAACTGAACTGAACTGGATGGGTTCACTCTGTCAACACCTGGTCAGACAAAACACAGTATGCCCAGCATTCAGGATATCAAGCATCAGGCCTCATAGGGTTTAGGAAGCCAGTTGTTGTTCTTGAGTTGCTAAGTCCTGTCCTACTCTTTTGCGACCCCATGGACTGTAGCCTATCAGGCTCTTCTGTCCTTGGGATTTCCCAGGCAAGAATACTGCAGTGGGTTGCCATTTCCTTCTCCAGGGGCTCTTTTCCACTCAGGAGTTAAACCCATTTCTTCTGTACTGGCAGGGAGATTCTTTACCACTGAGCCACCAGGGAAGCCAGATGGAGGTTCCAATCCCCACCCACCTGCAAGCGGGCAGCAGGAGGTGCATCTGCCACTGTCATCACACGTGGGTTGCTTAGTCCCATCAGGGCCGCCTGCCACCTACAGGTATCCAGACTTGGAGGAAGGTGGACACCCCAGGCTAGCATCAGGATCCCAGCCGGCTTGTGGGGACCTGTGTGGACACCTCCTGCCTGCCTTGCTCTTGCTGTTGGGTGCTGGCTCCCCCTGACCCTGCAGCTGCTGTCACTCTCACCCCTGGGCCCCTGAGAGTGAAGTGGCTGGGTCCAGGCTGGGTGGAACTTGCTCACTGAGTAGTCCAAGGGTGGCTCTGGGCAGGAGTGAACTGTGACCTCAGCCGCGGTGATGAGAACAGGGAGTGGACTTTCAGAGGAGCTGAGAGGGCATAGTTCTTCTCTTAATAGTTTTACACGTCCATAAAAAAAGTGTGCCCCCAAGCACGCGTGCTGCGTGTACGTGCAGGTCCTTGAAGGTCAAGGTCATTGTCAGTTCCCAGCGAACCTGCAAAGTTGGCAATCTTCAATTCCATCAGGAAAAGAAATGCCTGTCTCGCGGGGGCGAGCGCGGCCAGGCCGGGCTGGATTTACTGAGCCGCGCGGGACAAAGAGGCGGTCAAAGAAGCTATCTCCGCGTCTCGCGATGGCCCAGCAAACTGGCCAGCGGAGCAAGAAACCGCCCGCGGATCCTCTTCCCCCTAGTTTATCACAGACCAGATCCACTCGACAGCACAATCCAAACAGAAGAGGGAATCAGAATGTACATCTTTTGTTTGCCGTGGCAGGAGAACTGTTGAGCAGAGGAAAAAAAACAAGCTGAGCTTAGCGCTATCAGCTGTTTCCTGGGGCTCACTCCTTCCTTCCTCCGAGGGGGGCCCGGCCGCTTTGTTCTCGTTCCCAGCTGCTCCTCTGCGCCTTTAAGCGGTGGCCTTTGCAGACCTCGGAGGAATGCGGCCCTGGACCCCAGGGGACTTTGCTCCGAGGCCCCGCCCTGTGTGCTCAGCGCCCCCGGCTGCAGCCTTCAGATCGCTGTAGGCCTAACTTTTGTTCCTCGTCCGCCTGCCTTGTTGCTTTCTGCTAGCCACTTCCTGGGCCGGGCGGGAACCTCATCAGAGGGGCCTTTCTGCTCTCCCTGACTGCCCTGGGAGGAGGGGATCCAGAAAAGGGGTCCCTGCAAGAACGAATCCTGCACCTATACAGTCTGGCATCAGTCAGCTCTAGTGCACATCCCAGCTCTACTCATTATTAGCTGGTCAACCCCAGGCCAGTTACTCAACCTCTCTGAGCTTCACAGCTCTGATCTCAGAGGATTGTGATGAAGATTAAAACCATAAGACACACTGAGTGCTTTTTCAAAGTCTGGCACCTTTCACACCCTCAATAGGTGTTAGCCACGACCAAGCCAAAGCTGGTCCTGTAGGCAGGGCAGCTACACAGACACACACACACACACACACATACACACACACACACACACACACACACACACACACACACCACACCCAGAAGCCTCTAAGACTCCATCAGATTGAAAGATGAGCCTGGTACATCATCAGAGATCAATAGCAGTAGTTCTTCCACTGGAGTGTGTCCTTGGGTGGGTTCATGTTCTGTGAATCTGTCCAGTGGCAGGCTGATGCCTGTTTTCCACGATGCCTCTAAAAGGCTCAGAATAAAATCACAAACAAAGTTCCGTGTGGCTGTGAGGAAGCAAGATGATGGTGTGTGCCTGCTGGGCTCAGCTTCCAGGCGAGCTGTGCCCTCACCCACCGCCCGCCCCGCTGCAGCCTTGGAGTCCTGCTGGCTCTTTGCGTCCCTCAAGGGAAGAAGCACAGCAGCTAAGGTCCCTGGAGCAGGTCCATTGCCTTTCCAGTGAGGCAGAAACAGTGCAACAGTGGGAATCACGACAGAGAGTTCGGTGCTGGGCTTCTTGTAGAATAATCACAGCAATCATTTTTTGAGTGCCTGAAGTGAAGTGAAGTCGCTCAGTCGTGTCTGACTCTTTGCAACCCCGTGGACTGTAGCCCACCAGGCTCCTCCGTCCATGGGATTCTCCAGGCAAGAGTACTGGAGTGGGTTGCCATTTCCTTCTCCAGGGGATCTTCCCGACCCAGGGATTGAACCCAGGTCTCCTGCATCCTAGGCAGATGCTTTAACCTCTGAACCACCAGGAAACAAGTGGCTTATCTCTGCTAGGCATTTATCTATTTTAATCCTCTCATCAAGCCTGAGAGGCGAGCAGTATTAACCAGGCTCAGAGAAGAGGCATGACTTGCCTGGGGTTAAGTGCAAGGCTGAGAACAGCCTAAGTAGCAAGTCTGGGCCAATGAGAAGGCAGTCTGCCTGGCTTGGCTGGTTGTCAGTCCTCACTGTCCCCTCGGCCAGGTGCCCCAGGTGTGGGGTCAGCCTGTGCTTCTATAAACAGCAGCCATAGTAAATGGCAGAATCAGATTGACAGACTCCCTGTCCTTCCATCTCATTGATCCTGTGGCCCGCATTTCATCAGCTGCACTTGATCTGAAAGGATGCTCTGAGCCTCCGACCTGTGTCTACGTTAAATTAGAAGATGCAGCAACTGGTTGTTCTCTGGACTGCATCATCTCGCAAGACAGCCCCCTCCTGCTGCAGGCTGCAGACCTCACGGCTCTTCTTTCTCCTCACAGTCACAACTCAACAGACAATGTGCCAGCCTGCCCAGTCCCCAGGGAAGACCCAGGGCCAACCTGTTCACAAACCAAGTCGTGCAGACTGCCAAATTCTCTTTCCTCTCTCCTTTGGTAACTACAGGTTTGTTCTCTGTATCTCACTCTTTGTGACCCCATGAACTGCAGCCCGCCAGGCTCCTCTGTCCATGGGATTCTCCAGGCAAGAATACTGGAGTGGGTTGCCATTCCCTTCCCCAGGGGATCTTCCCAACCCAGGGAGCAAACCCAGGTCTCCCACATTGCAGGCAGATTCTTTACTGTCTGAGATATCAGGGAAGCCCTTATTATTTTTTACTTTTCCCGTATAAGCAGGATTTCATTCTTTTGTATGGAGAAGTAATATTCTAATGTATGTGTGTATATATACATATATATATGTGTGTGTGTATATATATGTATATATACATATATATATATATGTGACTTCCCTGGTGGCTCAGAGGTTAAAGTGTCTGCCTCCAATGCGGGAGACCCGGGTTCGATTCCTGGGTCAGGAAGATCCCCTGGAGAAGGAAATGGCAATCCACTCCAGTATTCTTGCCTGGAGAATCCCATGGACAGAGAAGCCTAGTAGGTTACAGTCCATGAGGTCGCAAAGAGTCGGACACGAGAGTGACTTCACCTTCCTGTGTGTGTGTGTGTGTGTGTGTGTGTGTGTGTGTGTGTGTACACATCACTTCTTAAACCAACTGTTGATAGGTTTTTCTGTGTCCTGGCTTTTGTAAATACTACTACTATGAACACTGAATTCCCCTATTCTTTACCTTCAACTCCCTCTTCCTGACTGTTCTTCCAAGGCTAATTTGTCACTACTCTGCCTGGAAATCTTCAATGGCTCCCCAGTACCCTTGGCACTGGGTTTGAATGCCCTTGTCAGCCCTCTAGGGCCTGACATACGCCCATTTTCCAGTTGCACTTGTTGTCACCCCTGACGCCCTGTGCTTCACACTCAAGGCAGCTACAGAGTCAGTCTGTTCTGTGGCTGAGCCCTAAGCCTCTGATCAGGGCTGTCCACTGAAGCACTATGGACATGGAGGGTGCTCTTTGGGTGGGGAGGGGAAGGGATGTCCTGTGCATCGTAAGATGCTCACAGCCTCCTTGGACCCTACCCACTAGAAGCCAGTAGCAGTTTCCCCTTCATGACCAAAAGGTCTCCAGACATTTAAAAAATGCTCTGGGGGCCCAAACCACTCTCGGTTGCAGACCACCACCCTATGCTGAGTCCTGTGCCAAGCCCACTTTCCTTTCGGTTCACCTGGCTCACTTCTGTTTGCCTTGCAAGTCTGCCCTGGGTTGTCATTTCCTCCAGGAATCCCTTCCTGACTACATGCTGGGGCTGGTGACTTTCCTGCGCACCCAACTGGGCCAGCTTGCCTGCTGTACATGTCACTGCCCTGTGGCTTGATGGTCTCTTCCCTGTCTTGGACTTCATGAAGACAGGCATCTGTCTGTACTCGGGGCCAAGTCAGTACCTGTGACATGACCTCACCTAGTAAATCACCTTGACCCCCTCTCTCCCTTAGCTCACATCCAAACCATTACTGAAGCCAGGTCATTCTGGAATCTCTTTCCAAATCAAACACTGTGCTCTGACTACCCCTCACACCCCCCTCCACCCCACCCCACACGTGGGCGGAGCTGCCATCATCTTCCACCGGGATTGCAAACAACCACAATCCACATGAAGCCCCTCTGATCTGCTTTCACTTCAGATGGAGTGATCTGGTTCCAAAACAGAATTCTAAACTTTTTGCCTGCTTTGGTTAAACACTTTCAAAGGCTTTCCAGGGACTTCCCTAGTGGTCCAGTGATTGAGAAGCCAATGCCAGGGATCTGGGTTCGATTCCTGCCCAGGAAGATTCTGCATGCCTCAGAGCAATAAGCCTGTGGGCCACAACTACTGAGTCTGTGCCCCAGAGCCAGTGCTCTGCAACAGGAGAAACCACTATAATAAGAAGACCACACACCACAGCTAGAGAGCAGCCCGCTCACAGCAACGAAGACCCAGCGTTGCTGTCAATAATTAATAAAAATTTGAAAAATAGATAAATAAATCCTCCACATGGAAATCTGAGTCAGTTCTAGTGATGCCTACCAAGACACCACCCAAACTGCTTTGCGGAGTGAATTTCTATCTTCTTTTTGATGTCAGCATGTTGTATTTCCCCTGTGGCTGATGCTTGGAGTCTCACATGCTAGTGCGCTCACTTCAGTCATGTCTAACTCTTTGTGACCCTATATACTGTAGCCTGCCAGGCTCCTCTGACCATGGGATTCTCCAGGCAAAAGTACCGGAGTGGGTTGCCATGCCCTCCTCCAGAGAATCTTTCCAACCCAGAGATGGAAACTGTGTCTCCTGTGGCTCCCACATTGTAGGCAGAGATTCTTTACCACTGAGCCACCTGGGAAGCCCCAGAGTCTCACATGTTAACAAATCCTCCCTGAAGAGCTCCATGTACCACATCTTCACAGCACTTGTCATCACTGAAATGTTACATTCATTGGGTGAAATGAAGTTCTGTCTCCTTCACTAGACTGTAAGCTCCATGAGGGCAAGAAATCATGTCTCTTTTTGCTCATGACTCTATGCCTTATTTTATTTTATTGTTTTTTGAGGGAGTTTTGGTGGAGACCAACATGTGACAATAAAGTAACCAGAATGCCTGTCCTATGTGGTTTTCAGAAGTAAATTCTCAAAGAGAAAAATACTTGGAGCAAGGTCATAAAGGCTGTGATATATGTAGTTGTCAACCCAACAGTGCTGGGTCTTTGTTGCTCCTCAGAGATCTTTTAAAAATCACTTATTTAGTGTGTTCCTAGCATTTTATTCAACACAATAAGAGCTTCAAAATAAATATGATGGCTGGGACTTCCCTGGTGGTCCAGTGGTTAAGAATCCAGCTTGCAATGCAGGGGACACAGGTTTGATCCCTGGTAGGGGAACTAAGATCCCATGTGCCACAGAGCAACTAAGCCCATTCACCACAACTACTGAGCTTGCATGCCACAACTAGAGAGTCCATGCACCTGAACAAAAGATCTCACTGCTGCTAAGTAGCTTCAGTCATGTCTGACTCTGTGCGACCCCATAGATGGCAGCCCACCAGGCTCTTCCATCCCTGGGATTCTCCAGGCAAGAACACTGGAGTGGGTTGCCATTTCCTTTTCCAGTGCATGAAAGTGAAAAGTGAAAGTGAAGTCGCTCAGTCGTGTCCGAGTCTTAGCGACGCCATGGACTGCAGCCCACCAGGCTTCTCTGTCCATAGGATTTTCCAGGCAAGAGTACTGGAGTGGGGTGCCATTGCCTTCTCTGGAAGATCTCACATGACTTAATAAAGATCTCACATGTGGCAACTAAGATGCAGCCAAAAAATAAATATTCAGAAAATAAACGTAATGCTGGAACTCTGTCATCCATCTTCCTTCTGAGTGTGAAGAACTGATCAGAGGTAGTGCAAGGCAACCAAACATGTCATGAGTTTTTGGGTCACTGTGCTAATTTCATTCTAATTCCTGACAAAATAGCAAGTTTTAAGGATTGACTCATGTTCCTAAAAATCTGAAGGTCATTGTTCTCCACATAGAACATTGAACTTGAAAAGTCCTAGCACAAGCCCCACCGTCTGATTTTCCTATTATATTTACCTCGTATCTCTAAAACTGCCAAGAGTTAGTTTTAATGTGTGCATGTGAATGTCAGCTGAAAACAGGCTGGAGTGCTTATCACATTTAATATAGGTGAATACTGATAGTGGCTGGGACCACAGTTAATGATATTGTGTTGGGCTGTGGGAGGCTGACTCTGAAATATTAGTCACACGTTTCCCTGTAAAGGTTGGGCTCCTTTTCCAAAGTCTTAACCCCATCAGAGGTTCAACTAGGCCTGAGATTAGTGTACATAACTCAGAAAGTTATGTGTCATCACACACACTCATTCTGAGTTTTATTCAGTGGAGGGTATTTTACAGCATTATAAACTGGAGGCAACATTCTGCCCTGTGTGTGAATTTGACAAGGTGGAGTCAAAACTGTAAGTACTCTTGAATCTGGCATACCTGGGTTCATCTCACATACGAGCAATGTGACTTTGGATGGTAACTTAACCTGAGTCTGAACTTCTCCATCTATAAAATGGAGCTAATAATAGCCCCTACCTTGTAACATCTTTTTGTAAAGGCTCTATCTAGATGCCATCATCACTTAATTAAGAGGTCAGAAAGTTTCCAAACCATCGAGCAGTTATTAGGGGCATCACTGCTTCTGTCTATCTGAATTCCTTCCCATTCTCTTCCATCCCTATTTCCTTGTTTTCTTTTGGCCCTGTGGTGCGGTATGTGGGATCTCCGTTCCCCAATCAGGGATCAAACCCAAGGTCCCTGCATTGGAAGCGCAGAGTCTTAACCAATGGGCCACCAGGAAAGTCACATCCTTGTTTTCCATTGAAGAACACTTTCCTCTGTCCCCAATATTTATATAGGACAGAACTCCCTAGCTCCTGAGAACAGAGACCTAGTCCTAGCTGGTGGATTTGGATATGATTGGGCATGTAACTTAGGTTGCCCATGGAGAGTTTTCCCTGGGAATTTGAAGGACCTTTTGTAAAGAACTGTTCCCTTTCCATGAGATTGTTTGGTCGCTAGGATATGCATGGAGCTGCCAGTGGCCTCCACGTAGGAGCCCCTGAGAGTGAAAGTGAGGCCAATATCGAGGAGGGCAGAGCTGGGACATAGAGGGAGAGCTTTCAGCGACGCTGCTCAGACCCTGGATCAGGCTAAACTGCTAGGCTTCTCAGTTATGAAAACCACTGATTTCATTTTCTTAAGTAACTTCGCTTTGTTCCTTAAGAACCCTGATTGATAGCCCAGTAAGTCATAGTAAAATGTAGGCCATATGTTCATCTTCTGAGTTTATGAGTCTTTTCCTATAAATAATTCAAAGAGTGTCTCATAGATTCATGAAATCTTATCGATTAAGGATGTCCTGGGCCTGCCTGAGATGGCTGACTCCGTGAGTCAGGGATAGGTCTGGGACAGGAAGCCAGGGTTTCTGCATTCCTGCCAGTGCCCTTAAGCATCCTTGCCTCTCACTGTGTGTCTGCCTCAGTCTTTCTCAGACTCGGGCAGAACTATCCTCGCCTTTCCTTCTTGAATCATTGTCCAACTACCTGCAACCAAGGGGACCCACCGGACAAAGGGCATCACCTTCTAGAACTGGCTCCATTTCCCCAATAACCCTGCCTCTTCCATGGAAGACAGCCATGATTTAAGAGAAATAAACACAGATGTGGGTCTTGACGGAATTAGGTGAAGCCAGAGAGCTAAACTCTGGAAGTAAGGCTGTTCAGAGCCCAGGGCCATACTTCAATTCTCATTACTTCATATGGGGATTAGTACAGTAATTCCTCATACTTCAATTCATCGTATATACTATTAATCATCTTCTTAAAGAATCTCTCTGTATACCCAGACAAGACTATAAGTTGAAAAGATACATGTCCCTATATTTACAGCAGCATTATTCACAGTAGCCAAGACATGGAAGAAACATAAATGCCCACTGACAGATAAATGGATAAAAAAGATATGGTATAAATACACAATGGAATATTACTTAGCCATAAAAAATAATGAAATAAGGCCACCTGCAACAACATGAATGGAACCAGAGATGACCAATTTAAGTGAAAAGGGTCAGAAAGAGAAAGATAGATACCATAGCATTTGATATCACTTATGTGTGAAATCAGGAGGTTCATGGTTCATGTATTGCTGAAGCCTGGCTTGGAGAATTTTGAGTATTACTTTACTAGTGTGTGAGATGAGTGCAACTGTGCAATAGTTTGAGCATTCTTTGGCATTGCCTTTCTTTGGGACTGGAATGAAAACTGACCTTTTCCAGTCCTGTGGCCACTGCTGAGTTTTCCAAATTTGCTGGCATATTGAGTGCAGCACTTTCACAGCATCATCTTTAGAAAAGGCAGAGGAACCAGAGATCAAATTGCCAACATCTGCTGGATCATGGAAAAAGCAACAGAGTTCCACAAAAACATCTATTTCTGCTTTATTGACTATGCCAAAGCCTTTGACTGTGTGGATCACAATAAACTATGGAAAATTCTGAGAGATGGGAATACCAGACCACCTGATCTGCCTCTTGAGAAATTTGTATGCAGGTCAGGCAGCAACAGTTAGGACTGGACATGGAACAACAGACTGGTTCCAAATAGGAAAAGGAGTACGTCAAAGCTGTATATTGTCACTCTGCTTATTTAACTTCTATGCAGAGTACATCATGAGAAATGCTGGACTGGAAGAAACACAAGTTGAAATGAAGATTGCTGGAAGAAATATCAATCACCTCAGATATGCAGATGACACCACCCTTATGGCAGAAATTAAAGAGGAGCTAAAAAGCCTCTTGATGAAAGTGAAAGAGGAGAGTGAAAAAGTTGGCTTAAAGTTCAACATTCAGAAAACCAAGATCATGGCATCTGGTCCCATCACTTCAAGGGAAATAGATGGGGAAACAGTGGAAACAGTGTCAAACTTTATTTTTTGGGGCTCCAGAATCACTGCCAATGGTGACTGCAGCCATGAAATTAAAAGACGCTTACCCCTTGGAAGAAAAGTTATGACCAACCTAGACAGCATATTCAAAAGCAGAGACATTACTTTGCTGACTAAGGTCTGTCTAGTCAAGGCTATGGTTTTTCCTGTGGTCATGTATGGATGTGAGAGTTGGACTGTGAAGAAGGCTGAGCACCAAAGAATTGATGCTTTTGAAGTGTGGTGTTGGAGAAGACTCTTGAGAGTCTCTTGGACTGCAAGGAGATCCAACCAGTCCATTCTGAAGGAGATCAGCCCTGGGATTTCTTTGGAAGGAATGATGCTAAAGCTGAAACTCCAGTACTTCGGCCACCTCATGCGAAGAGTTGACTCATTGGAAAAGACTGATGCTGGGAGGGATTGAGGGCAGGAGGAAAAAGGGGTGACAGAGGATGAGATGGCTGGATGGCATCACTGGCTCGATGGACGTGAGTCTGAGTGAGCTCAGGGAGTTGGTGCTGGACAGGGAGGCATGGCATGCTGCAATTCATGGGGTCGCAAAGAGTTGGACACGACTGAGCGACTGACCTGAACTGAACTGAACTGATGTGTGGAATCTAAAATACAACATAAATGAATGTTTCTACAAAGCAGAAACAGACTCACGGTCACAGAGAATAGACTTGTGTTTGCCAAGAGGGTGAGGTGGGGGAAAGGACGATTGGGAATTTGCGATTACCAGATGCAAATTAGGTCATATAGGATGGGTAAACTATAGTACAGGGAACTATACTCAGTATCTTATGATAAACCACACTGGAAATGAATATGAAAAAGAACACACACACACACATACACATATTTTTGCTATTTAGCAGAAATTAACACAACATTGTAAATCAAATATACTTCAATAAAACTTTTTAAAAAAGAAGAATCACTCTGGTCATGCCATTTTCTTGTTGAAAAAAGTCTTCAATACTAGATGCATATCACATTCTTTTCTTGCCTTTAAGATATAGTGGCCTTCAGAGCATCTATATTGAACTTTATATTCAGAGATTGTCAAACATGGATAGAGTGATAACAAACTCCACGAATACAGATGGCAGCTAGTGTGATTAATCTCACCAGGATTTTGTTGTTAGTTTATGGTTTGGGCTCTTTTTGAATTAACTGTCCTCATTTTATTTATCTATTTTTTAAATTAATTATTTTAATTGGAGGCTAATTACTTTACAATATTGTAGTAGTTTTTGCCATACATTGACATGAGTCAGCCATGGGTGCACACGTGTTCCCCATCCTGAACCCCCTCCCGACTCCCTCCCCATCCCATCCCTCTGAGTCATCTCAGTGCACCGGCCGCGAGTACCCTGTCTCATGCATCGAACCTAGACTGGAGATCTGTTTCACATATGATAATATACATGTTCCAAAGCTATTCTCTCAAATCATCCCACCCTCGCCTTCTCCCACAGAGTCCAAAAGACTGTTCTTTATATCTGTGTCTCTTTTGCTGTCTTGCATATAGGGTCATTGTTACCATCTTTCCATATATATGTTGTTGCAAAGAGTCAGACACGACTGAGCGACTTTCACCCTCACCTAAATGCTGTTAGTATACTGTATTGGTGTTTTTCTTTCTGACTTACTTCGCTGTGTATAATAGGCTCCAGTTTCAGCCACTTCATTAAAACTGACTCAAATGCATTATTTTTAATGAATTGTCCCCATTTTAAAAGCAAGACACTTCTTAAAAATTCACAGGTGTCAGTTTCTCTTTTAAAAAGTCAGGGGATTTCTCTGGTGACCCAGTGGATGAGAACTCGCCTGCTAATTCGGGGGACACAGGTTCAATTCCTGGCCTGGGAATTAGGATCCCACATGCTGCAGGGCAGCTAAACCTGTGCACAGTGACTACTGAAGCCTGTGAGCCCAGAGTCCCTGCTTCACAGCAAGAAAAGCCACAGCAAGGAGAAGCCTGAGCACCGCAACTAGAGAGCGGCCCCCTCGCTGCAGCTAGAGAAAGCCTGTGTGCAGCAGCGAAGGCCTAGTGCAGCGAAAAACAAGTAAATGAATGAGTGAATATTAAAGAAAAAAGAGCCAGAGCGCTGGATCTCTGTTCTCACAGTGTGGCCACTGGACACGAGGAGAGGCTTCCCTCCTTAGATGGAAGAGCACACTTTGTTCTGGGGTCCACGGCACTCGCTTCACTTCTTACACTGCATGCCTTGCCATTTGAGTTTGCTTCTTCAGCTCTGCACAACTGTTGTTCAAAGTCTTTTTAATCCACGTGATAGAATTATCTCACAAATGCAATTTCCCTATAAGGCAAAATGATACATGCTTTCCTTTGATAGGATCCAATTGGTGTCGAAATATTCTTGTGGGTTTCCTTACATTTATGCAAAAATTTAACAAGACTTTTCTTTACAGTTCTACCTTCATTCAGCTGTACTCTGGGAATATGGTGAGATCTATACTTAAAAATTTTGTTTTCATTTGGCTGCACCACGTTCTAGTTGGGGCATGTGGCATCATCAATCTTTATTGTGGCATGCAGGATCTTCAGCTGTGACATGTGGGATCTAGTTCCCTGACTAGGGATCAAACCTGGGCTCCCTGCATTGGGAGTGCAGAGTCTTAGCAACTGCACCACCAGGGAAGACCCAGTAATTCTTTATATGGTTTCTTGACATCAAAACATTAGTTAGCTACAGAAGCTGTATAAAATATGTTCCTTTTCATTTCTTCTGTCAAATGGATTGTGAGTATGATTTAAAATCCACTTGGGGGCCCAGTTATTGTGTGGGAACTGCAGTAAGTAGGATACTGAGAGGCTTCATTTAGCTATGTAGAGGAGTAAACAGTGAAGGAGAAACATTTTTCTTTTTTCTTTCCTTCTGTGGCTTTCTAAACCTTCTCTCTGACCCCTTTTTCCCCCTCCATCCTTTCTGAAAATCCCCCTGGGCTTCAGAGGCAGGTCCAAGGACCAGGGCATAAACCTTCTTGGATGGAGCAAGTGGTCTAAACCCAGAAGTCTGGTCTCTTGGGACAAAGAGGGACTCAGAAAAGGCAAAAGGGTGAGACACCTCTAGGCACTGTGTGCACACATGCTAAGTTGCTTCAGTTGTGTCTCACTCTGTGCAACCCTGTGGATCATAGCCTGCCAGGCTCCTCTGTCCATGGGATTCTCCTGGCAAGAATATTGGAGCTTCCATGCCCTCCTCCAGGGGATCTTCCTAACCCAGGGTTGAACCCACATCTCTTATGTCTCCTGAACTAGCAGGCAGGTTCTTTACCACTAACACCACCTGGGAAGCCCTAAACTCCACCAACTGCCTTCGTCATAGTGGACAATATTGAGGAGGCACAAAAAGCTTCCTGCAGGTTCCAAAAGAGCCAGAGAGCTGGATGCAGGAGGAACTGTCCTTAAATACTCTCTTGGCCCATGAAAAGAGCTGAAGGAAGACTGAAAGGGATTTACAAGAGACTGAGCTATGTGTCTCCTCATCCTTCAGCAAGGTGGAGATGGTGCCACCAGTCAGCATGATGCATGCACATGGGATGCTCAGAAGGAACACTTCCTCTCTGCATAATCAGCAATACAAATTCAAAATAATATACTGAAGTAATACACTTCTGATTTCTTGTGTACTGATAGACATGCATTCACGGTGTTTCTCTTTTCATAGTAAAGTCCCAAGGAGGCAAACACTCTGGTTCCTCCCCATCTTCTTGCTTCCTCCACCTCTACTTAGGAGATAATGATACTGAAGTTCTCCATCCTTCTCCACCTCTTCCTCGATTTCTCCACCTTTGTTCAGCCTCTTTCCTTCCTACATGACCAGCAATTTCTCTCCAGATTCTTTTTAATTTTCCCCACTATTTTTTGTTTTAGGTCATAAAATGTGTAGAATCCTAGTTCCCTTACCAGGGATCGAACCCAGGCCCCCTTGTCCTTGGAAGTGCAGAGTCCTAACCCCTGGACTGACAGGAAGTCCTCTCTTCTGCTTCTAGTCTAAGCCTCTAAATCTCCAGTCTCCCTCCTTAAAACTCCATCCTGCTCCTTCCTTCATCTCACTCTTTACTTCCAGGTCAATCCAACCTCTGCCATCTGAGTTTTGACCTTGAAAATCTCTCTTCCTGCGGACACTGTGGTTTCCAGATTGTCAGACCCCACAGTCTGCGTGACCCCTTGGCAGCACTTAGCAGTGCTGACCACACTCCTCCCTTAAATCTTCTTTTTCTTTGGCTCCTGTGACAGAGGCCGCCAGTTACTTGCTCCACATCCCTTAGTAGTTACTTGCTCTCCTTCCTTAGTAACTAGAATTCCTCTCTCCCTCTCAAAAAAGCAAAAACAAAAAAAGTCATTTATTAGCTGCCCCTGCAGGTGGGGTGGCCAGATAAATGTCCTCGTCAATGAGATTTAAATGGAAGCTGTCAGATGGGCCTTCTAGGGGAAGTTCCCTAGAAGGAGATATATTTAGTTGCTGTGGCATCCGTACTTACTCCTGACCCTTCCTTCTTTCTCTGCCCAGACTTGATGGCTAGGGCTAGAGCAGCCATTTTGCAACACACGGAAAAGGACAAAATCACAGAATACTGTGATTTCTGCCATTATCCCATAGCTGCAGAACTAATATCAGTCATCCTTATCTCTACACTACTTGTTACATAAGAAAAAGAACGCTTTCTCTTGTTTAATCCACTGTTATCTGGGTTTTCTATTATCGCTAGTGAAATCAACACTCAACTGATACAGCTCCAATGACCCTGCCATTTTCATCCTGCTTCTTTAACCTCTTCAGCATCCCTCTTCTTCCACACCCCTTACACGTTGCCGTTTCTTGGTCCTCTTCCTCCACTGTTTCTCAAACAACCCAGTGGTGTCTGCTGCTTCCCAAGCCATGATGACTCCACATTCCAGTGTCTAGCTCAGACCTTTCATCACAGCACCTGCCTGTCAGAGAAGAGCCTTATATATATACTACACTCACAATTCAACTTTCCAGCTTTCCCATAACTGTTTTCTTCCTTCTAGTCACTGGAGTTAGGGACCTTCCCCATTCCTCACCCTCATACCCAGCTGGTCCTGAAATCCCAACAAATTTCTTTCCAACAGCTCTGATTTACTGACTTCCCTGGTGGCTCAGACGGTAAAGCGTCTGCCTACAATGCGGGAGACCCACGTTCAATCCCTGGATCGGGAAGATCTCCTGGAGAAGGAAATGGTAACCCACTCCAGTACTCTTGCTTGGAAAATTCCATAGACGGAGGAGCCCGGTAGGCTATAGTCCATGGGGTCCCGAAGAGTAGGACACAACTGAGCGACTTCAATGTCAGTGTCATCAATCCTAATGTCTTACACAGGCGCCATCATTTCTTCTTCCACCACTGCATATGCTAGCTCCTCTACTTCCCATCTATGATCAAATTGGTGTTTTTAAAAAATGCAAATCTGATCATGTCATTCCTTTTTAAAAATTCCTTCAATAGCTTCTTGCCCCTCACAAGAAAGAATTCTAATGCCTTTGCATGATCTGAGCCCTACATGTCTTGTCAACATTCCTTCCATTGTAGCCACATAAAATCACTTGCAGTTTCCCAAACTCGCCATGATTTTTCTCACTTCTTTGCCTGATTGTCCTCTCCGCCTTGCAAGCTGGAAACTGCAGAAACAAAGTTTTAAGTGTATATTTAAGAACCTGACTTGAGCCTCTATCTTCCTGGGACTTCTCCCATCTTTGTGCACAGAAACTCAACAGTAAAGACCTGTCAGAATTTGACAGATTTTTGTATTGATCACTTAACATAATTGATTAATTCTTATAATCTCTTTTTTAATCATAGAATTCTCTGCAAGTCTCTTTGAATCAAACTGATCAAAATAAACATCAGTTGCCTTTGTTGACTTGTATATATCTTTTCATTTAAAATTTCACCTTTGTCCAATGTAAACATTTCTTCATTGTGCACTCAACAGGAAAGGGAGATATTTAAATGTGCTAAGTGTTGGGGTTTCTTCTATTTATTATCCTATTAAATTTTACCTTTTAGAGTCCTGGAATTTTAGGGTCCAGCCCCTAAAATTTTCCCAAAGAGGAAATCAAGGCTCTACTGACAGAGGAACATGGCACCAGGGAGGCGGTTATGGGCAGGACATACCAAGCTCCCGGCTATGGATTCAGCTCTTGCCATCTATGGTGAAGGCACAGACCACCTCCAATTCACAAAGAAGGCTGCCCTCTGCTTCCAATGAGCGGAGAGCAAAGTAGACCTCAAAGAGCCAGTTAAGCTAATCCTCTTACACCACTTAAGGCAAATGACAGCACAAGGGGTTTAGGAACAAGAAAATTAGAAGCATTAAGTCGAAGGCTCTGTCTGCCCTGGGAAAGAACAGCTTTCTCCCTTCCTCTCCGACTCTGTGGCCCACCTTTGGGCCAGTGGAGGCTCACTCACCCTCTGGGTGATGGGTTTACCATCCTGGATCTCCACGGCCAGTCCCAGGTCGGACAGTCTGCAGTTGCCGAGGTCGTCCAAAGCACGTTCTCGGGTTTCATGTCCCGGTAGACGATGCCGAGGGAGTGGAGGTGCAGCACGCCACAGGTCATCTGGGCCGAGTAGAAGACCACCCTGCTCATGTCCAGGCCTGGTTCACCCACACTGTAGATGTGGAACTTGAGGTCCCCACCATTCATCAGGCTCATCACCAGGCAGAGATGGGACTTGCTCTCAAAGGCATAAGCCAGAGAGACAATGAACGGGCTGCTGACCCTCTCCAAGATTTCCTTTTCCAAGAGAGCCATTTTCTCACCATTTTTCTTCTTCAATCGCTTCTTGTCCAGTTTCTTACAGGCATACATCTTACCGGTGTTTTTCACCTGGACAGCACATACCTTAAGGAGAGAAGGAAAGGGAAAAGAAGAGGTAGAAATAGACAGCAGTGGAGAGAGGAAGGGAGTGGAGGATACAGAGGATAGAGGGGCGGAAACCAATCAAGGTGGCAAGATGGCCGGCTTCTGAGGAAAGAAAAGCTGTGAGTGGGAGGGTTCTTGGAGAGAGAGCTTCGACCACAGTGAGGTATCATTTGATGCATACTAAATGGGCAATTAACAGAAAAAAGAAATAACAAGTATTGTCCAGAATGTGGAGAAATTGAAACACTCATGCATTGCTTGTTGTCATTTAGTTGCTAAGTTGTGCCTGATTCTTTGCGACACCATGGACGGTAGCTCAACAGATTCCTCTGTCCGTGGGATTTTCTAGGCAAGAATACTGGAGTGTCACTTCCTTCTCCAGGGGATCCTCCCAATCCAGGGATCCAACTCATGTCTCCTGCATTGGTAGATGGATTCTTTACCATTGAGCCACCAAGGAAGCCCTCATGCATTGCTGGCGGGAACTTAAAACATGAAGAAATTTGTGATTTCCCAAAAAGTTAAACGTAGAATTGCTCTAAGATAAGACCCAGCAATTCCACTACTTGGCACATATGAAACAGAAATGAAAGCAAGTATTCAAACAAATACTTGTACATAAATATTTACAGCAGCACTATTCAAATAGCCGAAAGGCAGAAACAACCCAACTGTCCATCAATAGATGAATGAATACATGATATTCCCATACAATGGACTGTTACTCAGCCTGAAAAAGGAATGAAGTATTGATCCATGCTACAAGGTGAATGAACCTCCAAAACTCCAGCAAAGTACATTTTTCAGCGACAGAATCCAGAGACAAAAGCTCACATGTTGTATGACTGCATCTATATGAAACATCAGAATAGGCAAGTCCATAGAGGCAGAAAGTAGCCCAGAGGCTGCCAGGAGCTTGGGGGTTGGTGTGGGGAAGTAGCTGTTCATGGGCACAGGAGTATTGAAAATGGAACTAGAGGTGACGGTTGCATAACATTGTAATGTATTAAGTGCTATTAAATTGTACACCTGAAAATGGTTAATGGCTAATCTTATGGAAATTTCATCTCAAAGAATTTTTTTTCTTCTTAAAAAAAGAAAGCTGAACACAGCAGTGGTGCAAAACAGATTTATAGACTCTAATTCAAGATGATTGTTTCCTTAGATACCTAAGTTTTTCTCAAATTACCTTCATGAGCACAAGTAAAGGGGAAGGGAATTCTCCCATTGTATTGATATCTTGATATCATTCACCAAAGGGACATTTCAGAGAGTTCCTGGCTCCTGGAAACCCCATAATCATCATTCCTAGCCAGTTCCACATCTTGTTTGTTTTTCCTATGGCATTCTCACTTTATTTCACCTAGCAACCAGAAAGAGGAGGTGAGAGCAAGCTAGGAATGCTTTCTCCACACGTGGCATTGAAATTAGTTCTAAAATCCCTTGAGATTCAAAAGAAGAAGACAAAAAGAAGCCAAACAGAACTCTATTATGCCGTCTATCTCGTCTTTCAGCCTGGCTCCTCGCAGACACTTACCTCCCCGAAACCACCTTTCCCCAGCACCCGGAATTCTTCGAAGTACTTCTCTGACACTGGCTGCATCTCGAAGACTTTCCACTGCAGAAACTTGTCATAGAAGGGGCTGGCCAGGAACTCCCGGAAGGGTGGTCCTGCAGGAAGGCCATGACCTCGGCCTTGGCCAGCTCCACCAGGGATGCTCGCTCGTCCTCGGTAGTGGCCGCTTGGCATTTGGTGACCAGAGCTGGGCTAAAGAAGGGGTGTGGGCGCCCCGGGACAGGGGCGGCGGCGCAAGTGGTCACCAGCCCCTGCAGCGCGCTGCCCTTGGCGGGGCCCTCTTCGGCCAGCTCCCAGCTCTGCACCTCCTCCAGAAAGCCCCTGGCCTCCTGGTACGCGGGCACCGTGGCCAGGAAGTCCCGGAAGAGGCGGCGGCCGATAGGCTGCTGCTCGCAAAGACTGTGGAAGTCGGTGGCCAGGGCCTGGCGGAGCTGCTCGCAGCTCTGCGGCCCGGGCAGCATCAGGCTCCGGCGCCGGCGCTGCAGCTCCTTGCTGTCGGCGTCCGAGGACTTCCGAGCCTGCAGGTAGGCCGTGTTGGCGATCAGGTTGTCCAGGCCCCCCATGTCGACCATGGCTGAGCACTGATCGTGCTCCCCCTGTACAGACAAGGAAGGATGGAGAGCGGCAGCGGTGGTGTTGCGGTCAGGCCCGGGGCCAGCTGGCAGCTCTCTGATCCGAGACGCAGTAACTTCCAGGGGATTTACAGCGAGTCTTTGGGGTGACGGATGGGACTGGTGGAGGGTGAGAAAGACGTTTCTCTAGTAAGAAGCTTTGCTGGCTATGTATAGCTGCCAGGGACGGGCACATCTCGGATCACCCAGCAACCTGGAACACTCACACCTGCTTCCTGCATCCACAGTGACCAATCACCAAAGGAAAAGACTCATTCTACGGTGATGCGCTGTTTGCTGTTGACAGCAGTGTTTTCAACTGTGCCTGATTTTTCATTTCTCGGCAAGTGCAAGCTCTGTAAACTCCTAGGAGTGATAGGTCAGGAAGAGGAGCTGTGAGAAGCTGGAGAGGTTTTCCTTCCCCTGTTCTAGCAGCCTGATACAGAGTAGGTTACACAGAAGGGGATGCTCTGAGCTGCGAGTCACTGGACATGTTCCTGGGGCCCAGGTCGTGACTCTCGGGGGCGCTGTGGCTCTTTCATGGCTGGTGGCACCCTCAAGAGCCTGTGGAGATCCTCAAGACGTGACTGCCTTAGTTCTGAGGAGTCTGTAACCTACAGTACCCTGTTAAAAGGGGAGGGTCACCTTGACCCAGAACATTCCGTGAAATGACATCAGCAGGGAAGTCGCCCACTTCACGGCAGGTGGCCCAGACTCTCCCAAGGGCACAAGCCTAAGGAGGGGGACCTGAGAGCGAAGGAGCTGTGTGTGGAGACCCCAAGCAGGGATGTTCCAGGCATGGCCCCTAGACACCTCGGCCCAGGCTACCTCACAAAACCAGGAAGCTTCCCTTCACGGAGATGACTCTGAGCTGCCCCAGACCACGACCTCACAAAGAACAGAAATTGGTTTAGACAGAGATCAGGCTAAGAATCTCTGCTCCAAAAATAACACTTGTGTCCTCCAGGGAGAGAATTCTTGGGCTTTTTCTTCACAAAGCAAGGCTAAGGCAGCTTAAAAACAAAGTCATTCAGTATGATGCCAGAGTGTTTAAAAGGGAAAGAAAGAGAGAGAGGAAGGGGGATGGGGGGGTGGGAAGAAGAACTGGTCAGTCTTTTTCCAAACAAACAACCTCTAGCACACTCTCTGTCAAAACACCACTGTGATGGGCACGGTCGGCCGGAGCAGAGCCTGCCGCCTGGCCCCCGGAGCAGATATGCACTTGGCCTCACGCTACCAAGAATTATGTAATGAACTCGTGGGTGCCCTTTGGCTCTGCACTGCTGCGCTGTAAACCATCGGACCGGTGCAGAGGTGGAGGATCGGTATGAGTGACCGGTGTTTGGAACCGCATCATCTGCTTTGCAAACCCACACTAAAAATGTTGGTACTTTTTTTTTTTTTTTTGGTCCTTGACAGGTCATCCCAGGCTCACATTTCTGAGTAGAGAAAAATCAATCGGATACTCTCTCCTAAGTGGGAAATGACTTTCCTGTTGTTTTTTTTTTTTAAGAGTAAGGATCTTTTGTTTATTTTAAATGTTTATTTACTTATTTGTCTGTGTTGTGTCTTAGTCACAGCATGTGGGATCTAGTTCCCTGACCAGGAATCAAACCTGGGTCCCCTTCTTTGGGAGCTTGGGATCTTAGTCACTGGACCTCCAGGGAAGTCCTTCCTATGGTTCTTATGA
Source organism: Madoqua kirkii (assembly GCA_006408675.1). Taxonomy (NCBI): domain Eukaryota; kingdom Metazoa; phylum Chordata; class Mammalia; order Artiodactyla; family Bovidae; genus Madoqua; species Madoqua kirkii. The sequence continues at coordinate 39,339 of SJYC01104485.1, forward strand.
ATATAGTGGCAATCCAACAGGGCAGAACTTTGAGCAAATGGTATGGTTGTCATCACATCACTATTTAACCTCACTGAAAAAAAGATGTTTTTCACTGATGTTTGTATCTGCTATGAGCTTCTTGATTCCACTGGCACGGATTGTTACTTTAAATCGCCTAGTGATCACTTAACCCTGCACTGTCCAGCAGATAAATGCAAAGCCACAGATGTAATTTCAGATTTTCTAGCAACCACATTAAAGACAAGTGAAATTAACCTTAGTAAGAGATTTTACTTGGCCCAATATGTGCAAATTATTATCATTTCAACTTATATTTGATATAAACATTGCTAATGGGATATTTTGGGAAGGCAATGGCACCCCACTCCACTACTCTTGCCTGGAAAATCCCATGGATAGAGGGGCCTGGAAGGCTGCAGTCCATGGGGTTGCAAAGAGTTGGACACGACTGCGCGACTTCACTTTCACTTTTCACTTTCGTGCACTAGAGAAGGAAATGGCAATCCACTCCAGTGTTCTTGCCTGGAGAATCCCAGGGACGAGGGAGCCTGGTGGGCTGCCATCTATGGGGTCGCACAGAGTCGGATACGACTGAAGCGACTTAGCAGCAGCAGCAGCAATGGGATATTTTACATCTTTTTTCGTGTCTTGAGTTTTCAGAATTGACTTTGTATTTTACACTTACCAATTCAAGTCAGTCACATTTCAAATGGTCAGTAGCCACATGTGGTCAGTGGCCACCCTGTTGAACAGTATGGACAAATTTTCTTCATGTAGCTTTGTCATTCATAAATAAGAGAAAGTTTTTCTTATTTTTTTTCTAATCAGTAATACTATAGACCATCTGGGTAAAAAAACCCTTAGTAATTAAACATGATCTGACTGATGAGAATGGAATTTAAATAGTATGTTAAAAAGTTTAGAATTTATAAAATGATTATACATCAACTACTGCAATTTTAAAGAGTACCATTATTTTTAAAATTTTACCCACTTGAAACAAAAGAGAGGTCTAGTTAAAAATAGAACACTTGATGTGATTGCTAACAATTAGATTTCAGGGCTTTTCCCAAATTGATGAAACAGTAATTGTAGATCAGTTAAAGAACAGCACTAAATCCTTAGCTTAGAAGCAGAGCCAAGTGCTGGGCACATTCAAGGTACACTGCACCAGTGGAGAAAATCATCAGAAATCTTGGACTGGAGATGTGGCCCTATGGTTATAAGCACTCCAGCACAGCTTGGGAGAGCTGAGTCCTGGTTCTAGCAAGCAGGTCTTAGCTGTGTGACCTTTATGAGAAAAGAGAGATGATCTATGTTTATTCTTTTAAAAAAATATAGTGGTATACAGTATTATATGTTGCACATATACAATATTGTATGTTGCAGGTATACAATATAATGATTCTCAATTTTTAAAGGTTATACTCCATTTATATCAATGTTGAGTTTTGAGTAAGTTCCTGAGAGAATTAAATACCAAACAGTTACTGGCACAAAGTTGCTGACAAAGGTCCATCAATCAAAGCTTTGGTTTTTCAGATAATGGTATGGACCTAACAGAAGCAAAAGATATAAAGAAGAGGTGGCAAGAATACACAGAAGAACTATACAAAAAGATCTTCACGACTCAGATAATCATGATGGCTTGATCACTCACCCAGAGCCAGACATTTTGGAATGCGAAGTCAAGTGGGCCTTAGGAAGTATCACTATGAACAAAGCTAGTGGAGGTGATGGAATTCCAGTTGAGCTATTTCAAATCCTAAAAGATGATGCTCTGAAAGTGCTGTACTCAGTATGTCAGCAAATCTGGAAAACTCAGCAGTGGCCACAGGACTGGAAAAGGTCAGTTTTCATTCCAATCCCAAAGAGAGGCAAGCTAAAGAATGCTCAAACTACCGCACAATTGCACTCATCTCACATACTAGTAAAGTAATACTCAAAATTCTCCAAGCCAGGCTTCAACAGTATGTGAACCGTGAACTTCCAGATGTTCAAGCTGGTTTTAGAAAAGGCAGAGGAACCAGATATCAAATTACCAACATCTGCTGGATCATGGAAAAAGCAAGAGAGTTCCAGAGAAACATCTACCTCTGCTTTATTGACTATGCCAAAGACTTTGATTGTGTGGATCACAACAAACTGTGGAAAATTCTTAAAGAGATGAGAATACCACACCACCTGATCTGCCTCTTGAGAAATCTGTGTGCCAGTCAGGAAGCAACAGTTAGAACTGGACATGGAACAACAGACTGGTTCCAAATAGGGAAAGGAGTCCGTCAAGGCTGTATATTGTCACCCTGCTTCTTTAACTTATATGCAGAGTACATCATGAGAAATGCTGGTCTGGATGAAGCACAAGCTGGAATCAAGATTGCAGGGAGAAATATCAATCACCTCAGATATGCAGATGACACCACCCTTATGGCAGAAAGTGAAGAACTAAAGAGCCTCTTGATGAAAGTGAAAGAGGAGAGTAAAAGTTAGCTTAAAACTCAGCATTCAGAATTGGAGAAGGAAATGGCAACCCACTCCAGTGTTCTTGCTTGGAGAATCCCAGGGACGGTGGAGCCTGGTGGGCTGCTGTCTATGGGGTCGAAGAGTCTGACACGACTGAAGCGACTTGGCAGCAGCATTCAGAAAACAAAGATCATGGCATCTGGTCCCATCACTTCATGATAAGTAGATGGGTAAACAGTGGAAACAGTGATGTACTTTATTTTAGGGGCTCCAAAATCACTGCAGATGGTGACTGCAGCCATGAAATTAAAAGATGCTTCTTCCTTAGAAGAAAAGCTATGACCAACCTAGACAGCATATTAAAAAGCAGAGACATTACTTTGCCAACAAAGGTCCATCTAATCAAAGCTATGGTTTTTCAAGTAGTCATGTATGGATGTGACAGTTGGACTATAAAGAAAGCTGAGTGCTGAAGAATTGATGCTTTTGAACTGAGATATTGGAGAAGACTCAAGAGTCCCTTGGAATGCAAGGGATCTAACCAGTCCATCCTAAAGGAAATCAGTCCTGAATATTCACTGGAAGGACTGATGTTGAAGCTGAAACTCCAATACTTTGGCCGCCTGATGGGAAGAGCTGACTCGTTTGAAAAGACCCTGATTCTGGGAAAGGTTGAAGGTGGGAGGAGAAGGGGATGACAGAGGATGAGATGGTTGGATGGCATCACCGACACGATGGACATGAGTTTGAGTAGTCTCCAGGAATTGGTGATCAACAGGGAGGCCTGGCATGCTGCAGTACAAGGGGTCACAAAGAGTCAGACATGACTGAGCAACTGAACTATACTGAACTGGCAAAAAGAAGTGATCAAAAGGTATTAACTTAAAAAAAATAATTTATTTATTTTAATTGAAGGCTAATTACTTTACAACTTTGTAGTGGTTTTTGCCATACATTGACATGAATCAGCCGTGAGTGTACATGTGTCCCTATCCTAAACCTGCCTCTCACCTCCCTCCTCATCCCTTCCTCAGGGTTGTCCCAGTGCACTGGCTTTGAGTGCCCTGTTTCAAGTATCAAACTGGGACTGGTGATCTATTTTACATATGGTAATATGCATGTTTCATTGCTATTTTCTCAAATCATCCCACCCTCGCCTTCTCCCACAGAGTCCAAAAGACTGTTCTTTATATTTGTTTCTCTTTTGCTGTCTTGCATATAGGGTCATCATTACCATCTTTCTAAATTCCATATATATGGGTTAATATACTGTATTGGTGTTTTTCTTTCTGACTTACTTCACTCTGTATAATAAGCTCCAATTTCAACTACCTCATTAGAACTGATCCAAATGCATTCTTTTTAATGGCTGAGTAATATTCCATCCTGTATATGTACCATAACTTTCTTATCCATTCGTTTGCCTATGGAGATCTAGGTTGCTTCCATGTCCTAGCTATTGTAAACAGTGCTTCGATGTACATTGGGGTACATGTGTCTCTTTCAATTCTGGTTTCCTCGGTGTGTATGCCCAGCAGTGAGATTGCTGGGTCATATGGCAGTTCTAGTTCCAGTGTTTTAAGGAATCTCCACACTGTTTTCCATAGTGGCTGTACTAGTTTGCATTCCCACCAACAGTGTAGGAGGGTTCCCTTTTCTCCACACCCTCTCCAGCATTTATTGTTTGTAGACTTTTTGATAACAGCTGTGTTCTGACCGGCATGAGATGGTGCCTCATTGTGGTTTTGATTTGCATTTCTCTGATAATGAGTGATGTTGAGCATCTTTTCATGTGTTTGTTAACCATATATATGTCTTCTTTGGAGAAATGTCTGTTTAGTTCTTTGGCCCATTTTTTGATTGGGTTATTTTTCTGGTATTGAGCTGCATGAGCTGCTTGTATACTTTTGAGATTAATTCTTTGCCAGTTGCTTCGTTTGCTATTATTTTCTTCCATTCTGAA
>SJYC01104488.1:0-70395 GCA_006408675.1 Madoqua kirkii
ATTCCAGGGTCCAAAGTCACAACAAACAGGAACAGATTTTTCTACCCCAAAATGATAAATACCTTGTTAAAGAGACAGGTAGGGGTCTTTTTCAGTGTTATAAACACAATAAGCCCCCAAATACTAAGGGCTTTAAGTGAAGATGTTAACAGTATCTCGAGCCTATAACACATCTACTCTCCTCAAGTTAAAAAGAGGAAACCATCTAAGTTTAGCATGTTCAGAGAAAGTAGCAAAGACTACAAAATGGAATGAAATCTGGAGATTGGAATAAAGCAAATAAGACTTGCAAACTAGTAGAAATGAGACATAGTATTTTTGTTTCCCAAACTATCTGTGGTAAAGAACAGTTTTTAAAAACATCCAAATCATCATAGACTAATACTTTTAAAAAATACAATAAAATTAATAAAAAACTGAGATAGGAAAGAAAGAAAATACCATGCCTATTTTTATGACTATATTATCCAGACATAAAACTACTCTGTCAAGCTGATAAAAATTCTCATATTCTTTCCTTAAAACTTTTTTTTAATGTGGATCACTTAAAAAGTCTTTATTGAATTTGTTACAACATTGTTTCCATTTCAGGTTTTATGACTGAGAGGCATGTGGGATCCTAGTTTCTCAACTGGGAAACTGGGAACCTGCATCCTCTGCACTGGAAGGTGAAGTCTTAATCACCAGACCACCAAGGAAGTCCTAAATTTTCTTATTCTTAATTTTTGTATTTATGAGATCATGAATCATTAACACTGTTCACTGACTGGCAATGGTCCATGGACCTTACTTTGAGTAGCACTGTTTTGAAGGGTTTATTCAAGATAAATGGCAAAGACTTTTATCACAAAGATATATTCTTGGGAAGACATTAATCTGTTAATTAATGTTCATGTGTTGCAAGGAGATCAAACCAATCAATCTTAAAGGAAATCAACCCTGAATATTCATTGAAAGGACTAATGCTGAAGCTTCAATACTTTGGCCACCTGAGGTGAAGAGCTGACTCTTTGGAAAAGGCCTGATGCTGGTAAAGATTGAAAGCAAAAGGAGAAAGGGACAACTGAGGATGAGATGGTTAGAGAGCATCACTGACTCAATGGATGTGAATCTGAGCAGGGAGATAGTGGGGGAAAGGGAAGCCTGGGCTGCTACAGTCCGTGGGGCTGCAAACAGTCTGGCATGACTTAGCGACAAAACAGCAACCATCTTTCTTTCAAATCTAAAAACATTTGGGCAATTTGGGTCTTGGAAAACGTCCATCTCTGGTCAGGTCAAGTTGGCAAATCTATATGAGAAAATGCCTATCAATACAGTGAGCTTCAAGTCAACCTCTAGGAAAACAATGCCTGTGTGGATTAAACACTCTCATCAGAAATATATAAGCTATGACTATAATGGTGACTGTATTGTTTAGTGATGGATTTTTCAATCAGCAGTTAAGAATGTCCCTCCATCCCACCCAGATCTCTATCAATTATTACCATGTCTGGTTTGATAGTCACAGTGATAACACTAGTTATACAGCAGATTTCTTTAGCCTGTATTGAACAATAAATATTCATCAAGCATATGCTATAAGCAGGCTTCTTGTTGTCCTTATTCTAAATACAAGGGCAGCTGTCTCTCTCTGAAAACACTTGCATAGTCTGTGTTTAAACAGCAGATGGAAGATCTCAGCTTCTCAGATCTACTACTGTTTTATTATTAGTAAAATGGCCAAGAAATATTGAAGAAGGAGGGATAGTAAAAAGAAAGGATGAGAAGAGGTTTTATTTCTTACGTTTAAAATCTTGTTCTGACTCAATAGATGTGAATTTGAGCAAACTCCAGGAGACAGTAAAGGACAGGGAAGCCTTGTTCAGAGGTAAGCCTTCCTCATACTGTGACTTTGAAACCCCATTAGGAGTCACATTTAATGTGACTCTCATGGGCTGTTTCTCATATGGCCTATGGTGAAATGATACTTAGTGATAACTTTAGAAATAAGGGAATGGATATAATGCAAAAATAGGATAAATGCATTAATCTATATATCAACCTAAATTTGAGGGGACTGATACACAGAGTTCGGAGGAGAGAAGACTTCAGGGAAGTAACCTTCGAGAAGGCGAAATACTGAAGTCCCATGGAAGTGAGAGCTCGCAATGGCAAGCACACATCTAACATATTCTAAACAGTGGCAGTGCAAAATTTGTAAAATCCTGTTTTTGTTTTCATGGTATAGTATCAGAGGCAGACATATATACAAGTAATTATAAAATGGTGGGAGATAGAAATAGAAATCTGTACAAGGTACAGATGTTGTACAGATGACAGAGTGATCAACTCTATCAGGTAGAATTCTGGTAAGAGAATATAAAAGGTTACAAAGCAATTTATATTGGTAAAGTGACTCCCAAAATCTTAAGGAAAATCATTACTAGAAGTTACTAAGGGGAAACATAATGTGGAATTCACCTTCAGTTAAGTATGTGTATATAAATTTCTCACTTGTAAGTTCAGTTCAGTTCAGTCGCTCAGTAGTGTCCAACTCTTTGTGGACATAGGTTAAAACATCTTCCTTCCATCAAAAACTATATGTACACATATCAGCACTCCTATCCCTGAGCCTGATCCACCTAATAAAATTCTTCTTCAAGGAGGATCACTTTGAATAAGCACTGGAGGGATCCACAAAAATGCAAATAATAATGGGTGAAGAGGATGGGCTCTACTTGGCTTAAACTTTAAAGAGAAGTCACATGGCTTCTCCTGATCCATTCATTTATGAATAGGTATCAATACTTGTGCCTGACATGCTCATCATATAGTGGTGGTAGAGGGACTCGGTGACTATAATAAATGCTCCCATTTAGAAAGGGCAACTGGAAATAATGCAGCATTCCTGATTCATAGCAATTCTGAAATCGTTGTGCGATGACATGGTGAAGGCTCCCTTAGAGGTAGGGACAGTTCAACGTTCTCCATGACTCTGAGAGGCCCCATTTCCCCCCCTTTATCTGGCCACATCTGAAAAGGGTATGGAAAAATGTGCTTTCTAGAGTGGCTTGGTCTGCTTCCTATGAAGACTGGGAACTTCGATGTCATTTTTGTCTCAGATAGTCATATTTTAAAAAATCTATGTTGGTGGCTCTTTGGGAAGTATTGCAGTCTTAATATTAAATCTTCCAATCCATGACCATTTATTTAGGTCTCTAATTTCTTTCAAAATGTTTTGTTAACATTATATCTTCAAAAGTGTAGCTAGCTTTGTATTTATTTGACCCTGGTCAACTCCATATGTTAATAATCAATTGCTCAGCTCTTTGGAGACACGCATTGCTCTAGATTTGACTACAGGTATCTTGAGCTCTGAGTTCTGTGGGAGAACAGGCTATCAGGCAATACATGGGCAACAGCAGGGAATCAGGAGATGACTACCATGTTTTGAACATATCATCAGAAACATGGGTCTTGTTGTATAAGTAAGACTGTCTCCAAAATGCTGGACAACTGAATCTATTTTCCAAAATGAGAACCATTCCCTCTACTCCAGTGGCTTTTCAATTAGGGGATACTTGGCAAAGTCTGGAGACATTTTAGTTGTCAGAACTTGGGAGAGTGTTACTGGCCTCTAGTGGGTAGAGGCCAGGGATGATACCAAACATAAAATGCGTAAGACAGACCTCTTCTTGCCTCTGCTCCCTATGTGCAACAAAGAATTATCCAGCCCAAAATGTTAATAGTGCTTAGGTTGGGGAACCCTATTCCTAACAAGATACGGACACATATAATACCCTGGATAGCTACCCAAAGCAAACACACCCCCTATGTTTCTGTGTTTATCCCACCAGCCAGATGTATTATATGTTCTTCAATTTCTTCTTCCCTAGAAGCAAAAAGTAGGATCAGAGAGACTATGAAAGCCCACTTGTTTTGGTAATTGAAGGAATCACAATTTCCTTTAACCCTTTCATTGTCTGTTGATCATCACATCGCCACCCTGCGAATTATTTGTTGATATTTTTAAACAGAATACCTGATCTTTTGAACCTCCTTTTTAAGCTACCAAAGATTCTTTACCATGCTAAAATACATCCTCAAAATTGATATAAAATTTCTCTCTCCTTTTAAATTCTTAGTGAAGCCTTTTTTTAGGTCCTTTTAAAGGAAAAGCAGAGATATTTGGGAAGACCTGTTCTGGTTTATAATAATGTCTGATTTATCATATTATATTATCTAGTGCCTCTAAGAATGCTCCTGTTGTCATTGTGTTTGCAAAGAAAATCCATCAACTTTCACATTAAAATAGGGGATATACTTGAGGATGCAAGGGTTTCATGCTAAAGACCTCAGGGTCCTCAAGCACTCAGGAGATATTTTAATAAAAATGTGCAGAACATTTCAGACAGAGATTAGTCCAGCAAGAGACAGAGTATAACAAAAAGGAAATTCTAGATGCAAAAATACCTATCAGTTCATGTCAGGTAGACCTTTCCTCAGAGAGCAAGGCAGGATTATGTCCTCCAGGGATCTAAATTCTAGAAGAAGAGAAGGAAATAATGCTGGTTTAGTCCTAGTTTCAGCTGTCTCATTCAGAGCCAGGCAGGATTTCAAAGACTACAGTGAGAATCCATGTTCAAATATGACTGAATTATTCTAATATTTCAGATGAAAATAGAAATAAAGGAGCATGACTTGTGCAAGCAGCATTTGCTTTCTTGGCTAGTTCCAAATGCCTCTACTATTTTCCTCAAAGGATAATTCTGCCTTCTAATAGAATTCCTGACTAGGCAGATAGTTTTGTTAGATAGATGTTCTATTAACATTTTGCTTTTCTTCATCTCATACCGTTTTCCATTTTATTCCTTTGTATCAAGGTTGAAAATGTATATGACTCTTATCTCTTTCTCAGGTTTTTCTTTTTTTCTTTCGTGGTGACATCTGTGCATTAATCATTGTTTAGCCAAGCTGCAGGGACCTGATTCTTTCAATGGGAAGAGAGCATGCTGCTATGGAGAGCATGTCAGCCAGCTAGTTAGACAGCTGGATGCTGGCCTGGTATCTGCCATTCTCTGGCTGAGTGTCCTAGGACAAGTCATTTCTCTATTGTTTTAGTTGAATTAGGTTGTACCAAAACATCTCCAAGGGATCATTTCCATCTCAAATATTCTCTCTCTGTGTCTAATCTTCTCTTATAGACACGAGAATAGTTTCATGGTAGTAAAATATTTTCATTTCTTCACTTATTTTGCAGTTTATTGTGTTTGTGTATCATGTGTGTATGTATAATAGCAGTGAAGGTGGGAGTGGATAACGGGGAGAGAATGGACTAGTTAACTTTGGAAGACAATAACAAGGTATAAAAATCTGAAATATAACTTGTGTTGAAGATGATACCCAGGTATTTAAATACCCCTATTTGAGGAAATATGTAAGCATTCATCATGATTAAAAAAAAATAGCATTCCCAGAAATGTCATTCCCTCCCTCCCCTAGGACAGATGAAGCACCTGCAGATTCTGACCAGCCAGTGAAACAGCCATGAAAACCCTTATGCTTTTATAAAGCAGGACCAGGCTTTGAAGCTTCAGCTTAAAACACCCCAGCATCTCCGAGCTATAATGAGCACCGCATTTCCCTAGTCAAAACATCCTGGTTCTATTTATAGGCGTTCCTTATCTGAATAACAAACAGGAATAGCAGGCTATTCTTACATCATTTTCCTTCAACTACCCTACGATTAAACACAACGCCAGCAATTAAAAAAAAAAATCCAGAACCACAAAATGTAACAGTGGGTTTAGTTAATTACCTTCGAGAAGACAGTGACCAACGCATATTTGAATAGCCGATGTCCTGCAAAAATACTGTATTTGATTGGCTTTTGTTTACCCGGGTTTCCGATATCTCCCTTGCCATTTCATGGGGGAAAAAGGTTTCAGTTCTTTAAGTGATTCCAGAAATATCCAGTCTCCCTAGTTGAAGGGAAGCTGTATTCATCTGTTAGGTGACCTCCCTCAGCTGATGTTGCTTTAAATAAGGACGGCAGACAATACGGCATCCGGGGAGACAGCCACGATTCACTTGTATTATTTTTCCAATGTAAGTTTGTATTAGGTTATTTAATGGACCACATTATACTCAGTAGGTACAGAATCCATACCCCCAAAAGGCTGGTGCTTAATTCCATTCCTCCAGTCTGTTTTAAATAAGACAATTTTCTCCTGTGCATATAATCTTCATTATCACAGAAGTTATTTTTAATTTATAATTAACATAGTCTCCTTATTATGGATGCCTTGATCGACTTAGACCCTCCAGACACATCTTGTCTGGCACAGAGCCGGCTGTGTCCTGCAGTTCTCTGAATGTGCAGTAGGTGTCTATCTTAGCCTTTCCTTCACCCTTCCTCCTCTCGTCCCTGACACTGTGATATAGTGCATAATTCCAAAATGGCAGCTTTTTGAAAATTCACCTTGATTATCAGACATTAAAAGTGACTCATCCTGCAGTGACTGTCTGGCAGAAGGGATGGGATCAGACAGCAAGACAATGAGGGGACTGGGCGCATTAGCGCACTAGATTACAGAGCCCATCAAAAATACCTTTGTTCTGTCAAAGATCCAATCATTTACTAGTTGTGTTCTGCAGAGGAGAAAGAATGAGAAGAAAAAATCCACCAAACAAACAAACAAAAAATTCCATCCAAGAATTTAAAACCTCCTCAGATCTCTTTATTCTGAGAAGAGAGGAAAGTGTCTGATCAACCATCTCAAGAAGAGGAAGATGGGGATTGTGCTTCTGAAATGGGAATCCATAGAACATTTTCTTTCAGCAGCTATCAAATTTTCTACACTAGATTCTGTTTTCTGGGTCTCGGTAAGGGGGAAATTGATAAGCTAACAGCATTTGGTTTTGCCTATGGCTGCACTCAGCCTGATCTGCTGCTGAGTATTTACAAGACAAAATATTTCATAATTAGAACATTCATTTTCATTAAAAGGAAAGCTTCTGATTTCTATCACTTCATGTTATACTGCTAACCGAGAAATGTGTGATGGGTAAGGGGAGAAAATATGTGTAAAAGGGCTATTACTGGTAAATACTTTATAAGCATCTAAACTGGCTCATATAAAAGGCAGTAGGAATCTTTTGAAAATACAGAGCATATGAATTCTTGCATGTGTGTGTGTTTGTGTGCAAGGGGAGGAGGGAGCTGGAGAAGGGGGAGGTGAGAGACGAGGGCATTCATATTGAGCCCTGCATGGGGGTATCACCGGGTGAGATGTGTGCTGAGTCGTCAGTGTGACTGCAAGCCTGGCTAGCTTGTCTGATTCTCCAAGGAGACAAAATGCCCAAACGGGAGGTTGGTGCCTGGCTTTCTTCTTCTTATCACTTTTATCATTTGCCTATGAACTCAGAGGAGCAGTTTATCAGTCATGGAGAATACCCCTTAGGGGCCCAGATCAAAGGCAGGCTTTGAATTGTGTACTTAGGTGGATTTCCCTGCCAAATACATTAATGCGATTAAAACACAGATTCCATAAACAATTATTTTCCATCTGTTTAGCAACAGTAATAGTGATGCTGTATGCCATCCATGACATCTTTCCTTTACAGAGATGTACCAAGTGAATTCCAGTGCTCTTTTGAACATTGATGCTGCAGCACTTTGGGAGGATATAGAAGGTCTTACTCACCAGCAGGACAGGTTAGTGGCTGCTGTCATCGTGCAGGGATCTCTTGATAAGAATCTGTATTTTAACTGACTGTCATTTAGCAAATAGATTAATTAAGACAACTCATGCATTCCGCTACTTGTGCACTAGACATGGGGGTTTGTCATCTCCTCTGCCTCCATGTTTATTTCTATTGTCAGCTACAGAAAACATCTCTCTCCTTTTTGCCCCTCTTAATTACCCCTAAATGGCCTCATTCCTTTACTGATGGAAGAAGGTAGCTTCAGCAGGACTGCCTGGTCAGAGGGGTTCAGGAACAGTTTTACACATTCAGAGACCCACTGATATTTGTTTGGATTCACAACACATGCTCTGAGCAAGGAGAAAGAGAAACCTGTAAGCTTTAAAAATCTCAACCTAAACCTGACCAAGAGGTTAAAGGGGAGGGTGGAAGGGGAGGACCCAACCAATTTCCACACACCAACCCTCATAACGGGGATAGATTCATGAGAGAGAGAGACATGCGAGAGAGTTTTTCATCAGCGGAATTTTAATGAGCCCGAAAGGTTAGCCTTCCACTTCGTTAACAAACAGCTCTAGAGATAATTTCCAATTTTCAGTGTTTATAGAATAGTGGTTCCTTGGTCATAATCAAATTCTGAGACTGTGGAGAGCCTAGTCTGCATATCCAGCTGATGCTGTAATACAAACCCTCCGAAATTATTAAATGGGCGCTCAGAATCAAATGTGGAAGAAGTGAAAAGAGGAAGAAATTTTGCAAATTAAAATGATCACATTAACCTCCTCTGATGAAATCAGTTCAGTCAAATGAAAAATACTTATTAAAAAAATCTGCACAGACATTTTAGCTGTTAAAAGGTTAATGATTATTCTAATATTTAAATGGATAGAGACAAGGAAAAAGAGAGATAATAAACAAAAGAGGGAGGCTTCATTCCCAAGAGTGAGAGGCCAGAGTCTCTGCTTCATGTGAGGAGGTTTCAAAAGGGTAGGAAAGAAAACAGAAGCAAAATTTACCAAGACTAACACTGGAGGATGGATCAGTTTGCTGGAAGTATGTCCCGCTCTACCTCTCCTTCGGCCTTCCCCGCTCCCCGCCCCCTGCTTCCCTCCGTCTTTAGTTAGCTTTGCAGAATGGCCATAACTGTGGCAGAAGGGGACAGAAAGGGAACATGGCGGGGATTCTAGCCAGATAAAACAGGAGCAAAGGGTAGTTTAAGGATCAAATCTAAAGATTTATCTTTTCTGTGAACAAACTGTAACAGTGGATGCAAAATGGACCTCTTGCCCTGCAAGGATGCTCAATCTCCTTACGGCACTGGGACCAACAGCAGGGGCTTGGGGTGTAAATGCTGGGAGGAATATTCTAACATTAGTAGGATATCTTCCAAGGTCACAAATTCCCTTTTCCTCCCCTGGCTCACCATTTCCCATTTTGATTTACAGAGGGATGGAAAGGGTTAAAAAAGAAGAACATATGAGTGGGGACTTCTCTGGTGGTCCAGTGGCTAGGATTCTGAGCTCCCAACGGGCTGGAGTTTGATCCCTGGTCAGGGGACTCGATCCCACATGCCTCAGCTAAGAGCTTGAATTCTGTGGCTACAGCTCCTGTGTGCCACAGCTAAGACCAGGTGTAGCTAAATAAATAAATATTGAAAAAAATGAGTGGCTGAATTTCTGTGATTCCAAGGGAGGGGGAAGTTAAAGATTGAGGGATCCTTCAGGGTGACACTCCAGTCAGGTCTTGGTACATCAAGGGGCTGGCAGACCTGGTTTTCTGTGCTGATTTTGCTTTTCTCGCTCCCTATATAACTTGAATAGGGACAGTCAAAATCTCTGAGTTAGAGTGTTTTTCCTAGGATGAACTGGATTGGCAGATTCAGGTAATGTTAGAATTGGGAGGGATCTCAGGGATCATTTAGTCAATTTTCTGTATTTTACAGACAAAAAACTAATAACAATAACAGCAGTAATAATAGGAGTTAATAGTTTCAAGCATTTAAATATTCTAAGCACTTTACAAACACTGGTGGTCTTCCCTGGTGGCTCAGATGGTAAAGAGTCTGCCTGCAATGCAGGAGACCTGGGTTCAATCCTTGGGTTGGGAAGATTCCCTGTAGAAGTTTTGCAACCCCCTCCAATATTCTTGCCTGGAGAATTCCATGGACAGAGGAGTGTGGTGGGCTATAGTTCATGGGGTTGCAAGAAGCTGGACATGACTGAGCAACTTTCACTTCACTTTACAAGTACTATTCTGTTCTCACAGTAACACCATTTGAAAGGCAGTGTTGCTATTCTCATTTTACAGATAGGGAAACTGAGGTCAGTGAGGTTCAGTATCCAAGGTGATACAGTTGGTCAATGGTGGAGCTGAGTTTGAAACCTAGATGGTCTGGCCCCATACGTACACCTTAATAAGCTATGAGTTCCCCATTTACTTATTTTTGCACAAAGGTGCACTCATTTCAGAAAAGAGATCCTCCTGAATTAGTGATGCACAAAGTCCTGAAAATGTAGACTCTGCAAAGATGTGTTCCCAATATTACAGCAATGGCTGACAAAGGCCACTCTGTTCCCTTTGGTCCCAAGGTCCCTGCAGCCAGGTTTTGTGCAGTCTTCCCAAGTGCTCTGCTCTAGATGGTATCCTCCCAAAGTCAGACCACCACCAGTCTCTAATTGTCTACTGATTGTTACGCTCTCTCCAACCATTTCCTTGAAATTCACTTGAGCTACTATTGCACTTGTATTTGAACAACCAGCATGACAATCTTTATTTCTTGACTCCAGCACCAGCACTTGCACACCTTTTGTTGGCCACATGGATCAAAACTCTGAACAAAAATAAATTGCAAAAAGAGAGATCATGGCAGAATAAACACCAGCATTGCAAAAGGCACTCAACTCCAGCAGTGTGGTAGAATGCTCAATAGGTAAGACTCTTTGCAGAATGATACACTGATGCTTATTGGTTGAGAGAGGAGGCTAAAGCTTGTTACATTAGCTTTCATTGGCTAAGAGCACCCAAGGTTTTCCACACCAAACAAGTCCTATAATTAAATTTAATTATAATATTAACCAAAGTTAGCACAGGCCCTTAGGTTAAGGGCTTCTTCCACAAAGACTGCTCCCCATTTTAGATGCCATTTGCAAGTTGAGGGTCCCCAGGTTACTCAAAACTTCAGCCTGACTTGCTAAAATAGGAGGTTTCCTGACCCCCTTCTTTGGGTCCAAGTATTTGTTAGAATAGCTCATAGAACTCATGTTTGCTGGTTTATTATGTAATAAAGGATATGATGACGTATACAGACGAACAGCCAGATGAAGAGATACACAGGATGAGGTGTGGAAGGGACCCAGAGCACATGGAGTTGGGATTTCCCATCCCCCACCCCACACCCAGCACACAGTTGTGTTCACTGACCTGGGAGCTCTTTGAACTCCATACTTTTGAGATTTCTATGGAGGCTTCATTACATAATACATAATCAATCATTAACTCAAACTCTAGCCCATCTCCCCTTCCTGGGTCAAAAGTTCCAAGCTTCTAATCATGGCTTGGTCTTTTTGGTGACCAATGCCCCCATGTTGTGGAGAAGGCAATGGCACCCCACTCCAGTACTCTTGCCTGGAAAATACCATGGACAGATGAGCCTGGTGGGCTGCAGTCCATGGGGTCACTAAGAGTCAGACATGACTGAAGCGACTTAGCAGCAGCAGCAGCGCCCATGCTGAGGCTACCTAAGAGGCCACTGAGAGTTACCGTATTAGAACAAAAGACGCTCCTATAACCCAGGGAATTTCATGGGATTTAGGAGCTCTGTGTCAGGAACAGGGGGCAGATACACACATGAAATAAAAAATTCTACAATGGGAAGTGAAGCTGCTAAGTTGTGTCCGACTCTTTGCGACCCCACGGACTGTAGATTACCAGGCTTCTCTGTTCATGGAATTTTCCAGGCAAGAATACTGGAGTGGGTTGCCATTTCCTTCTCCAGGAGATCTTCCCGACCCAGGGACTGAACTCGGGTCTCCCGCATTGTAGGCAAATGCTTTACCATCTGAGCCACCAGGGAAGTCAAATATATTCTATTATTTCACAAAGGCTTATATGAACTTTTCTGATGTGGCCTCACCTGCCATGTATTCCACACTTTGACATCCTCACACCTTGCTGTCTCTTCTGTTTAAGGTACTCAATTCACTAATCCCCTCTTAAGGGGGATTAGTGAAATGGTATGAACCTAACAGAAGCAGAAGATATTAAGAAGGGGTGGAAAGAATACACAGAAGAACGGTACAAAAAAGATCTTCATGACCCGGATAATCATGATGATGTGATCACTAATCTAGAGTCAGACATCTTGGAATGTAAAGCGGGCCTTAGGAAGCATCACTAAGAACAAAGCTAGTGGAGGTGATGGAATTCCAGTAGGGCTGTTTCAAATCCTGAAAGATGATGCTATGAAAGTGCTGCACTCAATATGCTAGCAAATTTGTAAAACTCAGCAGTGGCCACAGGACTGGAAAAGGTCAGTTTTCATTCCAATTCCAAAGAAAGGCAATGCCAAAGAATGCTCAAACTACCCCACAATTGCACTCATCTCACATGCTAGTGAGTGAGTGAGTGAGTGAAGTCGCTCAGTCATGTCTGACTCTTTGCGACCCCATGGACTGTAGCCCACCAGGCTCCTCTGTCCATGGGATTCTCCAGGCAAGAATATTGGAGTGGGTTGCCATTTAAATTCTCCAAGCCAGGCTTCAGCAGTATGTGAACCATGAACTTCCAGATGTTCAAGATGGCTTTAGAAAAGGCAGAGGAACCAGATATCAAATTGCCAACATCTGCTGGATCATGGAAAAAGCAAGAGAGTTCCAGAAAAACATCTATTTCTGCTTTATTGACTATGCCAAAGCCTTTGACTGTGTGGATCACAACAAACTGTGGAAAATTCTGAAAGAGATGGGAATACCAGACCACCTGACCTGCCTCTTGAGAAATCTGTATGCAGGTCAGGAAGCAACAGTTAGAAGTGGACATGGAACAACAGACTGGTTCCAAATAAAAGAGAGTTCCAGAAAAACATCTATTTCTGCTTTATTGACTATGCCAAAGCCTTTGACTGTGTGGATCACAACAAACTGTGGAAAATTCTGAAAAATATGGGAATACCAGACCACCTGACCTGCCTCTTGAGAAACCTATATGCAAGTCAGGAAGGAACAGTTAGAACTGGACATGGAACAACAGACTGGTTCCAACTAGGAAAAGGAGTACGTCAAGCTGTATATTGTCACTCTGCTTATTTAACTTGTATGCAGAGAACATCATGAGAAACGCTGGGCTGGAAGAAGCACAAACTGGAATCAAGATTGCCGGGAGAAATATCAATTACCTCAGATATGCAGATGACGCCACCCTTATGGCAGAAGGCGAAGAGGAACTAAAAAGCCTCTTGATGAAAGTGAAAGAGGCGAGTGAAAAAGTTGGCTTAAAGCTCAACATTCAGAAAATGAAGATCATGACATCTGGTCCCATCACTTCATGGGAAATAGACTGGGAAACAATGGAAACAGTGGCTGACTTTATTCTTTTGGGCTCCAAAATCACTGCAGATGGTGACTGCAGCCATGAAATTAAAAGACGCTTACTCTTTGGAAGAAAAGTTATGACCAACCTAGATAGCATATTCAAAAGCAGAGACATTACTTTGCCAACAAAAGTCTGTCTAGTCAAGGCTATGGTTTTTCCGTTGGTCATGAATGGATATGTGAGTTGGACTGTGGAGAAAGCTGAGCAATGAAGAATTGATGCTTTTGAACTGTGGTGTTGGAGAAGACTCTTGAGAATTCCTTGGACTGCAAGGAGATCCAACCAGTCCATTCTAAAGGAGATCAGTCCTGGGTGTTCAATGGAGGGACTGATGCTAAAGATGAAACTCCAGTACTTCGGCCACCTGATACGAAGAGTTAACTCATTGGAAAAGACTCTGATACTGGGAGGGATTGGGGGCAGGAGGAGAAGGGGACAACAGAGGATGAGATGGCTGGATGGCATCACCAGCTCAATGGACATGAGTTTGAGTGAACTCCAGCAGTTGGTGATGGACAGCGAGGCCTGGTGTGCTGTGATTCATGGGGTCACAAAGAATCGGACATGACTGAGTGACTGAGCTGAACTGAAATATTACTATATATTTGATATATGGGGTACATGTGAGAAACAGCAATAAAAAGTTCTTGCCGTTATGATGAAGAGTAAAACCAGCAAATAAAGGTTTTGGAAAAACATAAAAGACTATTGTGGAAGTATAAACTGTCAGGTTGAAGATAAGCTACAAAGATATATCAGATAGAGGGCTTCCCTGGTGGCTCAGTGGTAAAGAATCTGCCTGCCAGTTCAGAAGATGTGTGTTTGATCCCTGGACTGAGAAGATCCGCTGAGAAGGAAATGTCAGCCCACTCCAGTATTCTTGCCTGGAAAATCCCATGGACAGAGGAGATTGGTGGGCTACAGTCCGTGGGGTCAAGAGTCAGACATGATTTAGCGACCAAACAGTAACAAATATATTGTACAACACAGGGAATATGGCCAATATTTTACAATGACTATAAATAGAGCATAACTTTAAAAAATTTTGATTCACTATATTATACACCTGTAACTTTTATAATATTGTACATCAACTATACTTTAATTAAAAAAAAAAAATCTGTTGTAGTGAGTCCCAGTTTAAAAGAAAGACTATATTGTGGAATGGAATGGAGAAGTATTTAAGGGTTTGCCACAAATCTTGGTAAGTCTGCTTCTAAAATATTTTCTTTTTTTCATATTCAGCAAAGAATAAAATATAAATAGTTATGAGCTGAGAAAATAAGAGAATTGTAAGGAGAAGTGAACCAGCTAAGCATTTGATCCCAGCTCAGGGTCATCTGGTGGGGAAGGGAGGTTATATTAAAAATATTTTCAAGTATATAAATACTGTCAAGTTTGATAAACAGTGGTAACACTGGGGTTATTTGGTAATAGCAAACAAGATGAAAGCTTTATTTCCATATACAGTGCATCATGCTCAGTCTTGTCAAACTCTTTGCAACCCCATGGACTGTAGCCAGCCAGGCTCCTCTGTTCATGGAATTCTCCAGGCAAGAATACTGGAGTGGGCTGCCATTTCCTCATCCAGGGGATCTTCCCAACCCAGGGATTGAACCCGAGTCTCCTCTGGCTCCTACATTGGCAGGCTGATTCTTTATCACTGAGTTACCTGGGAAGACTTCCGTATACACTAGGGGCCGTAATAGAAGGCTGGACTCTGGCATGGGGTAGCCTAAAGACAATGCAACATGATTCAGCTGGTGAGACTGAAACATCTCACATCTGATATTCCATTGCAATAATGACCTTGATGTAAAAAAAAGGGGGTTAGTAAAGGTGGAACTGAGAACTAAGTCATGCATATCAACTAAAATCCTTATATAACTCTCCTGACATCTTTTCATTTGTTTGTTCTGTGTATTCATTCATCCACCGGTAGAGATAGATAGATAGATAGACAGGAGACTTCCCTGGCGGTTCAGTGGTTAAGAATCTGCCTTCCTTGCAGGGGACAAGGGTTTGATCCCTGTAGGGGAACTAAAATCCCACACGATGCAGGGCAATTAAGCTGGCACACGGCAACTACTGAACCCACACACTGCAACTAGAGAGAAGCCCCGAGCACCACAGCTAAGACCCAGTGCCACCAAGTAATTGAAAAATAAATTTAAAAAAATAGATAAATAAAACATATTATGTCAGATATTGCTCTAAGCAATATCTGGGCATGCAACAGTAAACAAAAGAGAAAAAAAATCCCTGTCTTTATGGAGATTACATTTAGTGGATGAGAATATCAATAAACAAAATAAGTAAAATGTATAATGCATTAAATGGTGGCATTACAAACTACCCCAAAACATCATAGCCTAAAATAATAATTTACACCTTCTCAGGATTTGGTGTTTCATTGGGCAACTCTCTTAGAGTGTCACTCAGTGGCCTCATTTACCTGATGGACTGGCTTATGGCTGAGCTCGGCTGGGACATCTGGAGCCACTGGAAGTTTTCAGCAGAGGAATGCTCTGCGTGGATAGACATTTAAACAGGAGTACAAGCTGAAGGGGCCAAGGGTAGAAACAAAATCAATTTGGAGTCTGTGGTAGTAACTCTGATGAGAGATCAGTGGAGGGGGTAAGAGGGTTTGCTCCTGAGTTGAATGTGGAGTGTGGCAGGAAAAAGATCAGTTCTGGGGTTTGGGGCCTGAGTAACTGGATGGATGAATTTCCTATAACTGCAGCTGGAAATCCTCCGGAAGGGGAGGTTTCAGGGAAGATGTAGAACTCTGTCTTGTACCAGTTAAATCTGAACTGCTTGCAGGGCAACTAAATGGAGATCTTAATTCATCTGCTGGGTCTGTGGGTCTGGAGTACAGGGGAGAGGCTTGAACTGGACATGTTCACTGTCACCAAGCATATAAATGGCATTTAAAGCTGGAGGACAGGATTGTGACACAGTGGGGTAAGAGCAGAGAAGGTGAAGGACTGAGCCCTAAAGGTCAGAGCGGGGAGAAGGGCAGAGGATGCTAACCTAGAAAGGGTGTCGAGGAAGAGAGTGATGACAGATGCTGCTGATAGACCAAGCAGGATAAGGACAGAGGAACTGATCGTTGCTGACAGTTCTATTGGCTTCCTTGTGAAGCTGAAAAGGAATATCCAATGGGATGAAAAATGCTAATTTTACTTATAAAAGTGGGTACTTATAAATGAGAGGTTATGCTATGTATAAAGGAAAGCCAACCAACCAACGTTATGGTATTTTCAGAAGAATGGCACACCAGCATTTACTATTTGGGCAGATAAATGAACTCTGACACTTTTAATTCAGAATTTTTCCAAGGTGTTTTTAATAGCAAACTTGACTGAACTATTTCTGTTTGTCATCGTGATCAAGGGTATTGACATCACTACTGTGTCATGCTGCCTATTTTGGCAGGGTAGGGCAGTGGCAGGCAAGACAAAGTTCATATAGTTTTGATGAACAGTAAGTATGTTATTTTAAGAAGATACTGAAACAAAAATTTTTCAATTTAAAGTTCACTGGGGACTTGGCAAAAGCAGTTTCAATGGAGTGATGTGAGGAAACAGTCAGTTAATAGGGAATGGAAGGAGATAAGTTGGAACCAGGCAGTATAAGCTTCTCTTTTTTTAAAAAAAATATTATTTACTTATTTATGGTTGGGCTGGGTCTTCCTTGCTGCTCAGGCTTCTCTCTAGTTTTGGAGACGGGGGCTACTGTCTAGCTGAGGTACATGGGCCTCTCACTGCTGTATTGTCTCTTATTTCAAGCTCTAGGGTGTTTGGGCTTCACCCTAGTCGTGTCACATGGGCTCAGTAGTTTTGGTTCCTGGGCTCTAGAGCAAAGGCTCAATAGTTGTGGCACACTGGCTTAGTTGCTTCACAACCTGTCGGATCTTCCCAGGCCAGGGATCAAACCCCACGTCTCTTGCATTAGCAGTCAGATTCTTTACCACTGAGCCACTAGGGAAGCCCAGTGTAAGCTTTTCTTTTAAGGAGTTTTGCTCTTGGGTGTGACCACTGGAGTGAGTGTCCAAGGTAGGGGTGGAGAGCACACAATCACTGGAGGAGAAGAGGTCAGGGATTGAGAAACCAGGGTATTCGTAGCATCATTCATGTGAATGTTGAAGTCACTGAGAACGACCCAAAGAGTAGTGATGAAAAGATACACAGACAGCCAGGTGCTAGAGTCTTCATCCAACAAAAGGGAGTGATTATGAGGCCATTAGTGAGAGGTGGAGTCTAATGACAGAAGCATCAAAGCTGGGTGGTTTTAGGGAGGGAAGCAGCAACAGAGAGAAATGAAGATATCCCACATATCACCAAGCCCATCCATGTGAGCGAGCAGAAGGGTTGAGAGGAAGCAGTGTTCTCAGGGGAGAAGCAGGCTTGAGAGAGAAGAAGAAAGTGAAGCAGACTTCTGGAGAAGGATGAAGATAGAGGAATCTTTTAAAAACAAATTTAGCTTTATTTTATTTTAGTTTTTGGTTATACTGGGTCTTAGGGCACGCAGGATCATCAGTCTTCATTTTGGGTTGCGGGATCTTTAGTTGTGGCGTGCAAACTCTTGGTTGTGGCATGTGAGATCTAGTTCTCCAACAAGGGATGGATGCTTACTCCTTGGAAGAAGTGTTATGACCAACCTAGACAGCATATTAAAAAGCACTTTGCCAACAAAGGTCTGTATAGTCAAGGCTATGGTTTTTCCAGTGGTCATGTATGGATGTGACAGTCAGACTACAAAGAAAGCTGAGCGCCAAAGAATTGATGCTTTTGAACTGTGGTGTTGGAGAAGACTCTTGAGAGTCCCTTGGACTGCAAGGAGATCCAACCAGCCCATCCTAAAGGAGAGCAGTCCTGAATATTCACTGGAAGGACTGATGTTGAAGCTGAGACTTCAGTACTTTGGCCACCTGATGTAAAGAGCTGACTCATTTGAAAAGACCCTGATGCTGGGAAAGATTGAGGGCAGGAGGAGAAGGGGACGACAGAGGATGAGATGGTTGGATGACATCACTGACTCAATGGACATGAGTTTGGGTAAACTCCGGGAGTTGGTGATGGACAGGGAGGCCTGATGTGCTGCAGTCCCCCAGGTTGCAAAGAGTCGGACATGACTGAGTGACTGAACTGAGGGATGGAACCCAGTCCCCATGCATCAGGAGCTTGGAGACTTAGCCACTGGACCACCAGGGAAGTTCCAAGACAGAGGATGTTTTGTTAATGTGAATATCAGAGGTCACAGAGGAAGAATTTCAGAAATTGAGGAGGAGTGGGACTGTGTGTGTGTTTAATTGCTCAGTCATGTCTTACTCTTTGTGACCCCATGGACTGGAGCCAGCCAAGCTTCTCTGTACGTGGAGTTCTCCAGGCCAAAGAGTGGGTTGGCATTCCCTTCTATAGGGAGTCTTCCTGACCCAGGGATTGAACCCAGGTCTCCTGAATTGCAGGAGGATTCTTTACTGTCTGAGCTACCAGGGAAGCCCCAGGAGTGGGAGCCAAAGGAATAAAAGGAAATGTAAAGGACTACTTGGGATTAGATTTAAGAGAATGGGAGGTAAGTTGGAAAGCCTGGGTTTCTTCAAGGGCAGGGTGATCTTAAAGCAGAGGGTGGTACCCCGACCCTGAGTTTTCCAGGCGGGGAGGGGTGCACACAGAGTGCTGGAGCTACCACTGGACCACTATGGCTGGGAGGTATGTGGGGCACTTGGGCCCCTCCACCTGGTCTATGTAGGCAGAGCTTGCAGAGGTTTGGTCTGACCTAAGCTGGGAGGACCCGGTATATTCACATGGTTAGATGATGGGTTTGAGAGCTGCATGTGAGGACCTCATAAGGGCTTGAAGAGTAACTCCTTGACTTTGCATCTGCCTTAAGGAACAAATGGCAGGGCTGTGGAGGAATTGGAGGGACTTCAGCACTGCTAAACTTCAGTAGGTATCTGTATGCACTCATAAAACTCCAATTCTGGACCATCAGTCAGGCAGAAACTCAACACTACCAGCCTCAGGGCTGTTGAGGGCTATTTTAAGCACAAGGTCTGGAAAAGATACATATCATATCTTTATCTTTAAGAAGAGTTAAGCCTGTTATAAAAATTCAGTGTTAGTGTGTTCAATTTAGAATTCAGTGAAGAATTTCAAGCTACCCTAAAATCTCCATCTTATAACTGGGGGAAGCTGCAAGGTTTTGTATGTTTAAAACCCTGAAAAACATACTAGAAGAGAGTTGGAATGAATAAAACGTCTGCTCTTTTAAAAAGTTACTTCTTCCTTTACTTATTTCTTCTGTATTTTGATAAACTTCTTGAAAACGTAGCCCTTCTAATGAACTCCAAGGAGCTTTCTCAGATTACCTCCACAGGGGACCAGAACAAGATGAGAAACACAATTATTTTGATTTGAGTGCTTTCTTGAAGAGTTGAACAATAAGACAAATGGAACAACCATTAGTGAATTTTCTTGTATTTTCCACTTAGAAGCAAATGTAAAAAGGTGTTGGTTATGATCTTAAATAATAATATCCACTTCTGTTTTTAAATGCAGGTTTATTTTATATAGATTAAAATGTATAGCTCTTAAGTGTACGGTCTAAGGATTTTGACAAGTGTATAAACTCATGTAGCCATTACCCAAGTCAATTTATAGAACTTTTCTTTCATCACTGAAAGCTTTCTTGTGCCTTTTCCAGTCAATAGCCCCTCTGAAAGGCTACTGTTCTTCTGATTTTTATCACTATAGTTTAGTTCTGCTTTTTATTGAACTTTGTAGAAAGAGAATCATACAGTTAAATACTCTTTTATGCCTGGATGCTTTTGCTCAACAAAATGTTTTGAGATTCATTCATGTTGCACCATGTATCACTTTTTCCTTTTATTTTTTTTAAACTGCTATTCTATTCATTCCATTCTATGAATAGAATGTTATTCTTCTATTGATGGACATTTGGGTTGTTTCCAGTTTGGGGTTAGTGTAAGTATGAAAAGTGCCTTTAAAGATTCATCGACTTTTTTTTTTGGTGGGCAAATGTTTTCATTTTTCTTGGGCAAATACCCAGGAATAGAATTGCTGGATCATAGGTAGATGCATATTTAACTTTTTATGATACTGCCTTTTATTTTCCAAAATAGCTGTTTCACTTTTTTATTCCCACCAGCAAAGAAGGAGAATTCCAGAGCCTCTGCATCTTCACCAAGACTTCGTGTTATCAGTCTTTTAAACTGGAGCTATTCTCTGGGGTACATAGAGGCATTTCGTGGCAATTTTAACTTTCATTTCTGATGGAGAATATTAGGCATATTTTCATATGCTGACTGTTTATTTGTATAGCTGCTTTTGTGAAGTACCTTTTTAATTATTTTGCCCAACATCTAGTTCTTTAATTAAGCTTTTATTGACAATATGACCTCATCAGGCAGTATTCTGTTGACTGACCACGTTCTTTGGTACAGAAGCTGAATGTTTTGTAGACCTTGAGACACTGAAGGCAGCAATAAGATAGTTAGATAAGAGCTTCAGGTTTATATCTTTCTAAACAGTTTACATTACCAATTAATTTTATCTGTGAAAGATTTCATGCACTATTTCAGTTCAAAGTTTCAAAATATAAAGACTAATTACTCTATAATCTGCATAAAATTAAAGTCAGGAAAAAATATCTGAAAGTGGTATTATAGCCTGGATGACATGATTTGTATAGAGTTATATTTTTGAGACATATAATTTTATTCAAGAACTATCCAAATTCATGTCATAAGGAACATGTACTCAGGCTCATTAGAGTTTTTTGCTTTCCAAGTCAAAAAAATACAAACACAAAGCTATCATTTCAGAGAGAAAATGAGCTCTAAGATCCTTTCCATTTCTAGGAGTCTATGAAAAGAGAGTGCATGTGTTACCAAACCAGGCTGGTTTGCCTCATGTATAGCAAGCCAAACCGTGAGATGCCAAGGGTTTGCAGCACAGAAAGTATTGACAAGGCAGCCAAGTGAGAACAAGTCTCAGATCTGCCTTTCTCAAGGCGAGGGACCTGAGACATTTATGAGATAAATGAGCAGAGTGGTCTCAGGAGTGGAGAAAGGTTATTGGAGGTAGGGAAAGATGAGATAATTGGTGTTCTGTATGGGTGTATCGTGTCTCTTGTGAGATGCAAGGTCAAAAATAGAGGTGCTTAGCATGATCCAAAGGTGGAGTTTTTGACCCTCTGACATCAAAAAAAGTCATTCATGGACACCTTATACAGGCCCAGTTTTTTTTTTGTTTTTTTTTTTTCAGTTGCAGCGTGTGCAACTGCTCCCTGATCAGGGATTGAACTCAGGCTTCTTGCATTGGGAGCTCAGAGCCCTAGCCACTGGACCACCAGGAAAAGTCCCAGGCCCAGTTATAAGACCAGTGGACCCAACCAGTCTTAGCTGGCTCAAACTGGACAAGAGCTGACTCTAGTTTCCTAAAAAACAACTTATGCTCCAGTTACTAGCAAATCATAGGTCAGAGGTGTTATCTATAAAGTTGGTTTATGACTCTTGAGATAGATTACCTAGGCTATGTGAAGCCTGGAGGCAGGTAATTAAGGAAGAAAAAAAAACTAACTAAAGCAAGCTTTACTTTGGCCACCTGATGTGAGGAACTGACTCATTGGAAAAGACCCTGATGCTGCGAAAGATTGAAGGCAGGAGGAGAAGGGGACAACAGAGGATGAGATGGTTGGATGGCATCACCAACTTAATGGACATGAGTTTGAGTAAGCTCTGGGAGTTGGTGATGGACAGGGAAGCCTGGTGTGCTACAGTCCATGGGGTCACAAAGTGTCGGACACAACTGAGAGACTGAACTGAACTGAAAGCAAGCTTAACCAGTAAGGGCAGGTTACAAGCAGAGGGGTTTTAACAAGTTGTTCCCTTATTTATTGTTTCATAAGACAAGCCCAAGAATTTCTGTTAGTCACCAGCTTCTGTGGACCATGGGGCATGGTTTCACATGTAGCAACAACTCCCCAAGTATAGACAATTGTTAAGTTACTTGCTAACATGAATTGTGGCAGATGATATATATAGGTTGATTCATCCAACACCTGTTCCCAATGACTTTTCCTTTTTTATTCCTCTACTTTAAAAGTTGGAAAGTCAAACTTTATCTCCCTTTCCCTTTACTTTAGAAGGGGGTGTGTGACAAAATTTTGGCCAAAGAGTAATAAAGACAGTGGGAAGGGCAGCCCTTTCCAAGTAAAAGTCAAAGTCTCCTTAAGGAAAAAATATCCTTCCTCCACAGCCCCTCACTTTTACCCAAGAATATGACTATGAGGGAGGCAAAACAGCAGCAATCCTGGGACAATGGGGGAGAGGGCGTGAGAATGAGATTTTAAGATGAAGATGTCAAGGGCAGAAAGGAGAGAGTTGGGCTCCTGATAGCGCCACCGACCATTGTATTAGCCCTGTTTCCTGCCCGGGCTTCTCATTGTGAGACAATTACCCCCAGTCTTTTAAAGCTAATGTGCTCAGGTTTTCTGATGTTTGCTGCCAAATGTATTGCCAGCTGGTTCACTAGTGTTTAAGAGATACTGGAACAAACATGCAATTAACTCTACGTTATACACCATTATCTATTTATTGAACCTGACTTATTAAGGATATAACTAGGTTTTCCAGGATCTCCAAGTCTCAAGACATAATTATACTTTTACATGGGAAAAAGCGCTTAACATTTTTCAGCATATTATTTGCCCCAGAACTTTCAGATGTACAAGCCGGATTTAGAAAAGGCAGAGAAGCCAGAGATCAAATTGCCAACATCCACTGGATCATAGAAAAAGCAAGAGAATTTAAAAAAAAAAATCTGCTTCATTGGCTATCCTAAAACCTTTGACTGTGTGGATCACAACAAACTGTGGAAAATTCTTAAAGAGATGAGAATACCAGACCACCAGACCTGCCTCCTGAGAAACCTATATGCAGGTCAAGAAGCAACAGTTAGAACGGGACATGGAACAACAGAGTGGTTCCAAATTGGGAAAGAAGTACATCAAAGCTGTATATTGTCACCCTGCTTATTTAACTTATATGCAAAGTACATCATGTGAAATGCCGAGCTGGATGAAGTATGAGTTGGAATCAAGATTGCCAGGAGAAATATCAATAATCTCAGGTATGTAAATGACACCACCCTATGGCAGAAAGCAAACAGGAACTAAAGAGACTCTTGATGAAGGTGAAAGAGAGTGAAAAAGCTGGCTTACAACTCGGAATTCAAAAAATGAAGATAATGGTATCCGGTCCCATCACTTCATGGTAAATAGATGGGGAAACAATGGAAACAGTGACAGACTTTATTTTCTTGGTCTCC
Source organism: Madoqua kirkii (assembly GCA_006408675.1). Lineage (NCBI taxonomy): Eukaryota > Metazoa > Chordata > Mammalia > Artiodactyla > Bovidae > Madoqua > Madoqua kirkii. The sequence continues at coordinate 23,631 of SJYC01104488.1, forward strand.
AAAATTACTGTGGATGGTGACTGCAGCTGTGAAATTAAAAGACATTTGTTCCTTGGAAGAAAAGCTATGACAAACTTATACAGCATATTAAAAAGCAGAGACATTACTTTGCTGACAAAGGTCCATATAGTCAAAGCTATACTGGTTTTTCCAGTACTCATGTACGGATGTGAGAGTTGAACCATAAAGAAGGCTGAACGTCAAAGAACTGTTGCTTTTGAACTGCGGTGCTGAAGAAGACTCTTGAGAGTCTCTTGGACTGCAAGAAGATCAAACCAGTCAATCCTAAAGGAAATCAACACTGAAAGTTCATTGGAAGGATTGATGCTGAAGCTGAAGCTCCAATACTCTGGCCACCTGATGCGAAGAGCTGATTCATTGGAAAAGCCCAGGATGCTGGGAAAGATTGAAGGCAGGAGGAGAGGGTGATGACAGGGGATGAGATGGTTGGATGGCATCACTGACTCAACGCACATTGAGTTTGAGCAGACTCCAGGAGATGGTGAAGGACAGGGAAAACTGGTGTGCTGCTGGCTTATAAACCGGCTTTCAAAAAATGAAGATCATGGTATCCAGTCCCATCACTTCATGGGTGGCAAAGAGTCGGACAAGACTGAGTGACTGAACAACAATGAAATAAACTTCTGGGCTTCCCTATGGCTCAGTGGTTAAGAATTAGCCTGCCAACACAGGAGACAAGGGTTCAATCCCTGGGTAGGGAAGATCCCCTGGAGAAGGAAATGGCAACCCATTTCAGTATTCTTGCCTGGAGTTGATATGCCATATTATATGTTACAGGTGTACAATATAGTGATTTTTAAAGGTTATATACTCCAGTTACAGTTACTATAAAATATTGGCTATACTCCTTGTGTTGTACAATATGTCTTTGGGTTTATTTTATACATAATAGTTTGTACCTCTTTTGAGTGTCTGAATTTAGGTCAGATATGACAGCAGTATTGTGCCCTAGCATAATAAAATGATGTAGGACACAATAAAATGGTCTGGAACACAATGAAATGGCTTGGCCAGTATACCACAGAATATACCTCTCTAAAACACAGTTATAATCAAGAAGTATCTTCACAGAACTGAAAACAGAAATGTGTGAACAAACTTTAGAAAAGCAATTTTGGGGAAAAATATGTTCAAATAAGGTATTTTATTAGGATAATATAAAGTGAAAAGTGTTAGTCACTAATTCATGTCCGACTCCTTGTGACCCCATGGTCCATAGCCTGCCAGGCCCCTCTGTCCATAGAATTTTCCTGGCAACAATATTGTAATGCCATTTCCTTCTCCAAGGAATCTTCCCGACCCAGGGATTGAACCCACTTCTCCAGCATTGGCAGGTGGATTCTTTACCACTGAGCCACCAGGGAAGCCCACTGGGATAATATGGGCTAGTGATAAAAGCACAGATTCTGGAACCAGTCTGCCTGGATTTTCATCCTGCTTTTCATTCCCTGGTGTTTTAAAGTTGGGCAGGCTGCCTTAACAAACTACCATAGATTGGGTAGCTTAAACAATGGGAACGTATTTTCTCAGTATCTCAGAAATGTATTTCTACAGTTCTGGAGGCTGGAAATTCTAAGACATCAGCGTCAGTGTCTGGTAAGGGCTTTTGCTGGGTTGCAGATGACTACAGATACTGTATCCTCACAGGGCCTTTTCTCCGAGCTTATAGGAGTGCCAGGGTAGGAGGAGACACACACACACACAGAGTAGGGGAGAGAGAGATGTCTCTCTCTTCTTAAAAGTTCATCATTTCCATGGGATAGAACATATAAATTAATTTGGGGGGAACACAATTTAGTCCATAGCAATACTTAGCCTTTTTGTCTAGGTTTTCTCAGCTTAAAAAAAAAGTTAATGATAACAGAGAAAGGTTTTGTGAGGATTAAATGAGTTAATTCATGTAAAGCTCTTAGAAGAGAATTTGGCACATAGTGTTATACAAGGTTTATCATAGTTACTGACCATGTTTCAGCAGGCTTCTTATAGGGAATTCTACCTTCTCAAAAAAATGATCAAAATGTATATAAATTGGCATTAACAAGGATTTCTCAACCCCGGTGTTATGGGGCCCCATAATCCTTTGTTGTAAGGGACTGTCCTGTGCTCTATTGAGTGTTTAGCAGCATTCCTGGCTTCTACCCAGTAGATCCCAGTAGCACTCCTGATCCTAGCTGTGACAACTGCAAATGTCTCCAGACATTGCCAAATGTCCCATTGCTATAAATCTATCAAGGACATATAAACAGGTACTTGAATTTACAGTTATATATATATATGACCAGGAATAGGATTGCAGGATCACACGACAACTATATGGGGCTTTCCATGTGGTGTAAGTGGTAAAAAAAAAAAACCCTGCCTGCCAGTGAAGGAGATGTAAGAGATGTGGGTTTGACCCCTGAGTCAGGAAGATCCTCTGGAGGAGGGCATAGCAACCCACTCCAGTGTTCTTGCCTGGAGAATCCCATGGACAGAGGAGCCTGGTGGGCTACAGTCCTTTGGTCGTGAAGAGTCAGAGATGACTGAAGCAATTTGGCAGCATAAAAAAAATATATATATATAATGGACTATTGCTGAACCATAAAAAGAATGAAATTGTGCCATTTACAGCAACATGGATGGACCTAGAGATGATCATGTTAAGTGAAGTCAATCAGAAAGAAAAAAGCAAATACTACACAATATTATTTATATGTATTAATAGAATCTAAAATACAACACAAATGAATGTATCTATAAAACAGAAACCTACTCACAGACATAGAAAACAGCCTTGTGCTTCCAAGGGTAGGGGGGGTGGGGAAGGAATGGAGTGGGAGTTGGCACTGGCAGATACAAACTATGATGTATAGAATGGATAAACAACAAGGCCCTACTGTATAGTACAGTAAAATACATATATGATTTATGTGAGAAACCATAATGGAAAAGTATATATCATCTTAGTCACTCAGTCGTGTCCGACTCTTTGCTACCCCATGAACTGTAGCCTGCCATGCTCCTCTGCCCATGGAATTTTCCAGGCAAGAATACTAGAGAGGGTTGCCATTTCCTTCTCCCAGGGCTTTTCCTGACCCAGGGATTGAACCCAGGTCTCCTGCACTGCAGGCAGACTCTTTACCGTCTGAGTTACCAGGGCCTTACGTGTGTGTGTGTGTGTATATACATATATGTGACTGAATCACTTGGCTATAATAGTAGAAATTATCACAACATAGTAAATCAGCTATACTTCGAAAAGTAAATAAATGTTTAATTCTCTCTTTTTTTGCCAAGGATAATATTTAATTAGTAAAATAAGGCTCATGTCCAACATTCTAGTTTTCAGAGGTAATCTTTTAAAGGGAAGGTGGAAGGACATTTAAAACAGAATTTAATATACCTAAGGCTCCCATGGAAAGACCTAATGGAAAGACCCATTCTGATGGAAAGACCTATAAAGTGGATAGTCTATACCAACAGTCTAATAGAACTTTCTGGCATGAGGGAAACGCTCTGTTTGTGATATCCAGTATGGAAGCCATCATCCACATGCGACTGCTGGGTGCTTGGAATGTGGCTGGCATAACTAAAGGACTGAAAGTTTTACTTTAATTAAATTTATTGGCTAGTAGCCTATTTCTTTTTTTTTGCAGTCTTTTATTTTTAATTGGGGGATCATTACAATATTGTGATGGCTTTCTGCCACACATCAACACGAATCAACCATAGGTATATATATGTCCCCTCCCTCCTGAACGTCCCGCCCACCTCCCTCCCCATCCCCCCTCTCTAGGTTGTCACAGGGCACTGGCTTTGGGCTCCCTTTGTCATACAGCAAATTCCCACAGGCTATCTACTTTACATATGGTAATATGTATGTTTCATTGCTACTCTCTCAATAATCCCACCTTCTTTCTTCCCAGCTGTGAACAAAAGTCTGTTCTTTGTATCTCCACTGCTGCCCTGTGGATAGGTTCATCAGTACCATCTTTTTTATTCCATACATATGCATTAATATACAATATTTGTCTTTCGGTCTGATTTAACTTCACATTGTATAGTAGGCTCCAGGTTCCTCCACCTCATTAGAACCAACTCAAATGCATTCCTTTTTATAGCTGAACAATATTCTATTGTACGTATGTGCCACAACTTCCCTATCCATTCGTCAATGGACATCTAGGCTGCTTCCATGTCTTAGCTATTGTAAATAATGCTGCAGTGGACATGTGTCTTATTCAATGATGGAAAAGACATAACTGGTTATAAGGTAAGGTTATAAGGCCAGTAGTGGGATTGCTGCATCTTACGGTTATTCCTAGTTTTTTAAGGACTAGCCATACTGTTCTCCATTGTGGCTCTATCAGTTTGCATTCCCACCCACAGTGCAAAAATGTTCTCTTTCCTCCACACCCTCTCCAGCATTGATTGTCTGTGGACTTCTTGATGATGGCCATTCTGACAGGTGTGAGATACCTCATTGTAGTTTTGTATTTCTCTAACAATGAGCAATGCTGAGCATCTTTTCATGTTTATTGGCCATCTGTATGTCTTTGGATAAATGTCTGTTTAGGTCTTCTGCCCACTTTTTGATTGAGTTGTTTGTTTTTCTGATATTGAACTTCATGAGCTGCTTGTATATTCTGGAGATTACTTATTTGTCAATTGTTTCATTTGCTATTATTTTCTCCCATTCTGAGGTTTGCCTTTTCACCTTGCTTATAGTTTCCTTTGTTGTGCAAAGCTTTTTAAGTATAATTGGGTTCCATTTGTTTATTTTTTATTCCCATTACACTAGGAGATGTATTTCTGTGGTTTATGTCAGAGTGTTTTGCCTATGTTTTCCCTGGAGAGTTTTATAGTTTCTGGTCCTACATTTAGGTAGTTAATCCATCTTGAATTTATTTTTGTGTATAGTGTTAGGAACTGTTCTAATTTTATTCTTTTACATGTAGCTGCCGAGTTTTCCCAGCACCACTTATTGAAGAGACTGTCTTTTCTGCATTGTATACTTTTGCCTCCTTTGTCAAAGGTAATCATAGGTGCGTGGATTTATCTCTGGAATGTCTATCTTGTTCCATTGTTCTATATTTCTATTTTTGTGCCAGTATCATACTGTCTTGATGACTGTAGTAGCGACACTATTAAACAGCACAGATCTATACCCTTCAAGAAAGAAATGATTTCACATGCTTTCTTCCTTAAGGGAGTCTGATTTGTCCATGGGCAGGCCCTCCTTCTCCCCTTACCTTACATAGAATATGACCAGGCAAATATAAGGGTGTGTGGAGTCTTGATAGAACCGAAGATTTCTTTTTGGAGATTTTTTTTTTTTGGTGACTGAAAACTATAGACTGCTTCATGTATTGGCATGTCATTCTTGCTCAGGGGCCATACTAATCTTCTCTGTATCATTTTTTGGAGCTTTCTGTAACTTTTTGTTTTTTTTTGAGAATACTTCTGACCTAGTTGGTTGAATCCTGGATGTAGGAGCTGCAGATATGCATAGCTGACTGTACTGTATATGTTGCGAGAGAATGTGTCCTGTCCCTTCTAATTCCTAGAGCACTGAGTGTCTCTTAGAAGGTACATTATATTCTACTCCACAATGCTGTTGTAAATCTAACATTCCCTAACAGATGTGCCACCTCTGAAGAGAGAAAACTTATTTGCATTCAAATTCCTTCTATTGGTATGGCAAGCAATATAATTTTATTATAAATATGTAATGTTATTCCCAAGTGGCACAGTGGTTAAGAATCTGCCTCCCAGTGCAGGAGATGCAAGAGCCTGGGTCGGGAAGATCCCCTGGAGGAGGAAATGGCAACCCATTCCAGTATTCTTGACTGGAAAATTACATGGACAGAGGAGTCTGGCGGGCTACAGTCCATGGGGTCGAAAAGAGTTGGACACGACTGAGTGCGCACACTCATTTACAATGTTATATATAACTTTGTATAAAAGTAGAGAAATAGAGTAGGAGTTAGTATTGTACGGTTTAGTGTACAATAAATGTCTAAGAATTGCTATTATAACAACCACACAGAGCTTGTTTTTTAATGCTATGTATTATTTGGATTTATAAAGTCACATCCCTGGTGGTCTGGCAAGAATTATGATTATTCTATTACACTAAAATTTTGGTATAAAGAATTTAGTTATATTTTCTTTGTAAGTCCCAATAAGACAGTAGGCATCTTCTTACAGGCTAGGATAAAATTCAACTGGTATAGAACATTTCATCTGTGCTAAAATAGTTCCAATTTTTTTTTCTTGGCCGAGGTGAGTAAGTAGCATGTGGGATCTTAGTTCCCAAACCAGGGATGACACCCGAGCCCCTCAAATTAGAAGCTCGGAGTCTTAACACTGGACAACCAGGGAAATCCTAGTTCCAAAATTTTTACCTAAGATTGTCATCTGGGTAGTTCTTCCTAATTCTCCTCCCTGCCCCTCTGCTACACACATCCTATTTTGAGAATCTTTCTGGGAGATCCCATTGTTACTGATGAAATGTGCCTTTCAGATGTGTTCAGGTGGTTAAAAATAAAAGGTTGAAAACCATTCTTCTAAAAACCCATGCTGACAGTTCTTTACACATTGTAGGGACACACAAATGTCAGGATTCTTATAAGAAGCAAACAATAAACCTTTCTGAAAGGCCATTCTCTAATTAAGGCAGAGATTGGCAATGGCAGTAGTGATCTACTGGGTTGGCTAAAATTTCCTTCAGGTTTTTCATAACATCTTGCAGAAAAATCAGAAGGAACCTTTTGGCCAATCCAATCCAATGATGGCTACCATTTATTGAGTGTGTACTGTTTCAGGCATTGTTCTAGGCAATTCAGTTCAGTTCAGTTCAGTCGCTCAGTTTTGTCCGACTCTTTGCAACCCCATGAATCGCAGCATGCCAGGCCTCCCTGTCCATCACCAACTCCTGGAGTTCACTCAGACTCCCGTTCATTGAGTCCGTGATGCCATCCAACCATCTCATCCTCTGTTGTCCCCTTCTCCTCCTGCCCCCAATCCCTCCCAGCATCAGAGTCTTTTCCAATGAGTCAACTCTTCGCATGGAGTGGCCAAAGTACTGGAGTTTCAGCTTTAGCATCATTCCTTCCAAAGAACACCCAGGGCTGATCTTCTTTAGAATGGTCTGGTTGGATCTCCTTGCAGCCCAAGGGACTCTCAAGAGTCTTTTCCAACACCACAGTTCAAAAGCATCAATACTTCAGCACTCAGCTTTCTTCACAGTCCAACTCTCGCATCCATATATGACCACTGGAAAAACCATAGCCTTGACTAGACAGACCTTTGTTGGCAAAGTAATGTCTCTGCTTTTCAATATGCTGTCTAGGTTGGTGATAACATGCACTAATTCATTTAATCTTCATAGCAGCTCTATGAGGTAGATAATATTGTTATTCCATTTTAGGTGAGGAAATAGGCACAAAGAAGTTAAGGACTTTGTGCAATATCACACAGATGCAGCTGCGATTCCAAGCCAGGCTGAGTGGCTTCAAAACAGGCAGTCTTACTACTATGCTGCATGGCAGCTACAGCCACTGAGGAAAGCTTGTTTTCAGCCAACCTAGGAAAAGCAGCTTGAGGTCCAACAGCTGACTCAGGTTTATCAAATGCATGGGCTAGAGAAAGTAACAGATTGATCGTAAAGCTTATTCCTAGAAAATCTAGGAAGATGAAAACAGAGAGCAATCAAAAAGGATAGATTTTTCTAAATGTGTGGATATGCCTCAAATCAAGTGGTTGGAAGAATGTACTGCTTGATAAGAGAACACATTTGTGGTTGCTAAGGGGGAGGTGTGGGGAGGGAGGGATGAACTGGGAATTTGGGATTAGCAGATACAAACTATTAAATATAGAATAGATAAACAACAAGGTCCTGTGTATCACAGGGAACTTTATATGGGCTTCCCTGGTGGCTCAGAGGTAAAGAATCTGCCTGCAATGCAGGAGACCTGAGTTTGATCCCTACTACTACTACTACTAAATCACTTCAGTCATGTCTGACTCTATGCGACCCCATAGATGGCAGTCCACCAGGCTCTGCCATCCCTGGGATTCTCCAGGCAAGAACACTGGAGTGGGCTGCCATTTCCTTCTCCAATGCATGAAAGTGAAGTCAAAGTGAAGTCACTCAGTCGTGTCCGACTCTTAGTGACCCCATGGACTGCAGTCTACCAAGCTCCTCTGTCCATGGGATTTTCCAGGCAAGGGTAGTGGCATGTGTTGCCATTGCCTTAGATTGGGAATAACCCCTGGAGAAGGGAATGGCAACCCACTCCATTATTTTTGCCTGGAGAATTCCAAGGACAGTGGTGCCTGGTGGGCTACAATCCATGGGGTTGCAAAGAGTCTGACACAACTGAGTGACTACTACTTTCATACACAAAACTGAATCATTTAGCTGGATAGCAAAAATTAGTACATTGTATTTCAACTGTACGTTAATAAAAAATTTTAAATGTGCCGCTATATTCATATCTGCAAGGTCTGATGAAATATTTCTACTAAGATGGGAAACCTAAAATTAAAGAGAGCTCAACATTTACAAAACTTTTTCTTAATATAAAATCTAGAAATCTTGTTGACATGAATGATTAGAAAAAAATGTAACAGGCAACTCATGAAGGTCTCACTACCATCCTCCACAAAAGCTCACAGAGCGGCAAGAAATCTGTTTATAGCAAGTTTTCCTCACAATACTTTTATTCAGAACAGTTAGAAATGTTTTACTGCATAACTAAAAGCACATTATTTTTTAAAGTTCCGCTTCTGTTAAAGCATCTTCCAAAAATCACTAAAATGAAGTAACAGTAGCACTTACCATGCACTGGAAGCTGTTTTTGGTTTTACATTTGTATTCATACACTTGGTCTTCAGTCCTCCAAACGATCTGGTAAGGGAGGTACTGTTACTTTTATCTACATTATACATGAGGAAACTTAGGTAAAGGGAGAAGTAACTTGTTCAAGGTCACACGAGAAAATGTTGGCACTGGGATGCAAATCCAGGTACTCTGGCACGAGACTTTCAGCTCTCAGGCTTTAAACTCAGTATCAAAATGTAGAGAAAATACTTTTCCTGCAAGACACATTTTGTTAAACAAATTCTGACCACAGTAGAAATGGAATGACATAAAGATGGCTAAAAAGGAACCATTATGAAGCATTTCTCAGTTTTTTGTTACACCATTCAAACATTCAATATAGAAATAACTTACATTTATTTGTATTTAATTCTAATTTTCCTCACAACCAAATCAGAAAAATTTTTTAAAATAAGGACTCAGTAAACATGGAATTTTTCTTTCTTTTCAGAGCATTACTCAAAGATAGCTCTTGGCAATATTCTAAAAAAGCAACAAAGCATTGTTTTACTATTTCCTATCAGATGTCTACTAAATTTCTAAAGGAACACTTAAAACACTTTTTTCTGATCCTAAAAACTTTCTATATTAGCTTCATTTAAATAAAATAAATTTAGGCTTATTCTTTAAGCCTAAAGTGAATATCCACCATCACATATATCCTTGGTATTGCACACTAATTTAATAGTGGTTCACACCTTTAGAGAAGAGGGCACAGATCAGTAAGATCTGGCTCTACGGACTATTTAGAATAGCTATTCAAGATTCTGAACCCTATATATTTAAAACAATGTATTTTCTGTGTCCATTAGCATGTTTCTCCAAAACAAGGGCAGCAAAGTATACATTGCAATTGCCGAAACCAGTGTCCCCCCAGACAGCCAATGCTACCTCTAAAGGGGATGTTTTGGAAGTGTTTTCTTTGGATGGCACCACTGGTGTTTGGCGAGTGGAGGCCAGGGAATTGTAATACCTTGTAATGTGTAGAGTCTCACAGGAAGAAACATAGTTCAACATCCTGCATGACTTTCAAATGTCCACTTATGTAGCTGAAAAATCTATGATTATCTGTGGCTAGAACCTGATTTCTTTCTACATGTAAACACAAAGCACAGTTCTGCCTAGGTTTAAAATCCATTAGTTACCAAATATGCAATTAAAATGTAAATCAAGATTGTACATTTGTTTTGTTCAGAACTTTACTAGCACAATCCACCATTTTGGGAGGAAAACGTCTTATCAATGGAAAAGCTCCTCCCCTTTCTGGGTCACAGCAGTCTATATTGTTATTGTCTTCCTGTAGTGATTACACACACACCACACACACACACACACACACACACACACACACACACACCACACACACACACACACACACACACACACACATTCATCAGCCTACTTCATTATGTCTTCTGGTATAATTGTGTATAAGAATTTACATACTGAAAAAGAAATGAATTATATTTTAATTTCTACTTTATATTACAATTCAATTATTACTATATACATTTTAATTATGTGTGGAGATATTTTCGTTAGTTTACTCCAGGAGAGTTAAGAGGTCATATTTTATTAAAAAGCAATAAATGGGCTTGGTAGGATGATATCTACTTAGATGTCAGCTGTAATACAAGAATACAACTTGCAGAGAGAGAAAATTAAATAGCCCAAGATCACAAATGTGTTTCCAATACACTAGTGAGGTAAAATTCAACATTGTTTAACCAAATGGAAAGAAACACCTGTTCAATGCTTAACTTTTGCCCTGGAACTCATGTCACAGTGTGTCCTTTCTGATGAAACAACGGATATTCAACTTTCAGACGGCTATGCAGATGAGCTGATACCACCCCAGATGGGTAGGATCAGGGCTGTATTGTCCCAGTCCCTCCTCCTCTTCTACCCTCAGATGCTGATGTATAACAGAAACAGAGCTTTGTTAGGAGGTGGGTCTGAGGTTTTGCCACGTGGAAAATCAACTTATTACCACCATTCTCCAGATTTCATTTACATACTGTCATACAGACTGAAATAACAACATTCTTACTATTTCTCTCTTCATTGCAGAGCCAAATATTTGGTTCACATTTTATAGACACCACCTTTTAAGAAGGTCAAAGAGAGGCTAAAATAGCTTATTGCACAAGAAACAGATTCAACTGGTCCAAACATTTAAAAAGTCCAAACATAGTTGTATACTGTAATTAATTATTTCAGTAGCTAATTGTGAAAAAAATAATAAAGCAAAATTTATAAGAAATCTAATTAATACATAGTAGATGAGTTGAAAGCATACAGAATTCTAATTTTTAATTGTTATACTTTTAATATTCTTTTATGTATCCACATTCCTTAGATTCAAAAAGATTAAGACTCCACAACTGCAGAAGTGAATGGTTAAGATTTCAAGATTTTAGTTGTCTAAATGCGTAGCAATAGCCTATGTTATGAAAAAATTAAAAATGAACTTGTGGTTCCTAAAATGTCCTAAGATATTTCCACTGAATGTGAATTGACTTGATAAAATTTAAGTATTTTCTTACACTTATGTTTGCAGGTAATAAAGTTATTAATAATTTTATTCTTACCAAAGAAAGAACAAATGAATATTTTTTCAAATTAACCAAAAGCATTCACTTGCCAAATTAGTTTAAGTTGAAAGCTGAGCATAAACTTCTGCAATAATGACAATTCAAATGAGGTAAACAGAATAAACCATTTATTAAAACATCATGTGGTAAAGTTAACTTTCTGACCCAATGTGACAATGGTAAACATTTTCCCCTTGTTAACATTCCACCTAAAACACAGTTAAATTATAACACTACAACCAGAAGCTGAAAAGACTTGTCCTTTACCACTCGCTAGGTGAGTGCAGATCTAGGTTTTCTTGATGAGTCAAGAGAGAGAGGATTATAAAGACACTTGAAATCCCATATATCCAAAGGTTAAACGTTATTTACCCTGTTCCAAACTTAAAATTATATCAAATAAAAATTTCATTAATTATCCTCCCCCTTGCCACAAATAAATATTAGGAACACATTAAGGATAAGAACTGGGTTTTAAACTGTACTTTATTTGTTACTATAACATTGTCTTTATAAAAAATTGATCAACCATAAGCATGCAAAAAATTCTCTTCTGAACGGAACCGCTTCAATAACTCCTTAGATATCGGTAAGTCAATTATGAAGGTTGTTCAATTTATAGTCCTCTCCTTTATAGCACTTCTAAGCAGTGTGTGAGACACATACCACAGAGGTAGGAAAGACCATTCTTAATAAATTATTTTAATTGTAGAGAATTTCTGAAAATAAAACTGAAAAAGGCAAAACCATGCCTTTGATGAGTCCCAAAAGACCACAGATCCATCTCCTATTCGAAGAATTAGTCCCCTGGAGAGTTCTAGCCTCTGTAGGGCACTTGATAACAAGATCCACCAGGGCTCCAAACAACTGACTGTATGAAGAACACCTTCGGTTGCTCTCACTTCCCAATTCTCTGGACCACCCAGTCCTGCTGGCAGAGAGGGCAGCGATTGTTCTGTTTCACCCACAAGGACATGCAGCAGTTGTGGAAGGAATGATTACATTCTCCCCAGACCACTGGGAAAAAAACAAAGAATATCTGACATTACATATTTCAGTTTAACTTACTGAACTCAAAATTCTATTTTGTTATGTAATAATTATGGTTCATAATCTTAAAGATGGTTAACTGGAGTTTCACCCACAAGGACATGCAGCAGTTGTGGAAGGAATGATTACATTCTCCCCAGACCACTGGGAAAAAAACAAAGAATATCTGACATTACATATTTCAGTTTAACTTACTGAACTCAAAATTCTATTTTGTTATGTAATAATTATGGTTCATAATCTTAAAGATGGTTAACTGGCCAAAATAAATTCTTTTAGTCATAAAGAACCTTGCATATAGGAATTATACTTTAAAAATGAGGTAAGGGGACTTCAATGGTGGTTCAGTGGCTAAGACTCTGCGCTCTCAATGTAGGGGGCCCAAGGTTCAATCCCTGGTCAGGGAACTAGATTCTGCATGCCACAATTAAGACCCAGTGCAGCCAAATGGGAAAAAAAAAAAAAAATGAGGTAAGGCACCATGCCTGGAAACCTGACATCACTGTTGGAATCTGAGGATGCTGGCTCCACATGCTGTCAGTCTTTCTCACCTTGGGAGATTAAAAGATCTGTGTGTGTGTACTAAGTCGGTTCACTTGTATTTGACTCCTTGCAACCCTATGGACTGTAGCCTGCCAGGCTCCTCTGTCCATGGGATTCTCCAGGCAAGAATAGTGAGTGGATTTCTAGGCCCTTATCCAAGGGATCTTTCAGACTCAGGGATGGAACCCACATCTCTCATGCCTCCTGCACGGCCAGGCAGGTTCTTTACTAGCACCACCAGGGAAGCAATACAAGACGAGTCTTCCTTAGATCCCAAACCACTCCACTCGTGCACTGACCTTGGAGACCTTTGGGGCCTTTAAGTTAGTTTACTGAAAAATGTCCTCCTGATTTTAAATTTCTTTCTTTATTTTTGGTTGTGCTGGGTCTTTGCTGCTGATTGGGCTTTTTCTCTACTTGCATCGAGCAAAGGCTACTCTCTAGTCGCAATGCACGGGCTCCTCATTGCCATGGCTTCTCTTGTTGCAGAGCACGGGCTCTGGGTGTTCGGGCTTCAGTATCTGCGCTTCCCGGCTCCAGAGCACAGGCTCAGTAGTTGTGGCACATGGGCTTAGTTGCTCCACGGCATGTGGGATCCTGCTGGACCAGGGATTGAACACCGTCTTCTGCACTGGCAGGGGGATTTCTTACTACTGAGCCACCAGGGAAGACCCTCCTGAGTTTTATCTACCAAGATATAATGAGTTTTAAATGTTCTCAGCTCATAGCAGGCTATCATAAATAGGTGGCATGCTTCTAATATACATTATTAGTGGTACCTCTGAAATGTTTTCTAGCAGTGGTGATGATCTGTGTTAAGTCATTCACAGGCAGTGCAGTTCCTCATGTGACAAACAGAATGTAATTTTCAAAGTGGTTGGCTTTGAAAGACAGGGCTATTTCAAGAAAAGAAGGGCCTCTATATGATCAAAGAAAGCTGGCCTACCCCTCACAATTCTCAACTAAATTAATATTTTTAAAACAGCATCAAAGAAAAAATTTAAATCAAGGGAAATCACCCATAATACGGAATACAGCCTCAAACATAGGCTTCATTTGTCCCTTGCTTGACCAACTTAGCTATATTAACAATGAAAAAGAAAAAAAAAACCTTTTAATGAAAATTCGTTGTAGGGGTTGGAAGCTAGGGGGACTCATTTTAAGTCTTTCAGAAGAAAGAAACAGGATTTAATTAAAAGTACATGAATCATTCAGAAGCTGTATGTAAACCACATAAACAAAAGTACAAAGTTAACCTTTCATTCCAGGAAAATCTTTATATAATTTTATATAGCAATCTTAGAAGTGATGACCTCAAGAGCTAAGGCATAAAAATCTGAGTTGCTTACAATATTTAACCTAAGATAACTTTTTTTTCCCCCTAAGACAACTACTGTAGTACCACATGTAAGTAAAATTTAACAGATTGTATCCATAAACTACATACAAAGGAATCTGGAGATTTAGAATTGCTTTCACTTTTAGTAGAAAAGTTAAATACTGGATCATAAAAGAGTACTGAAAACTGAAATGCTTTGTTAGAATAAAATCCTGATTGACCAAAACTAACCTGTAACATACTCAAAATTTAAAGGATGTTTTGGCAAATTCCTTATTTTATATTTTTCTTAATAGAAGAAAATATATTTCTTTTTTGATTATTAAAATGTTTACCATGCCCATGTCTACAGTATATAATCAATTCTTCTGAATTACAAGCAATTAAAGGACTTACAGATAATCCCATTAAGACCCTTTGAGAACCAACACATTTTATATTAATAATGAATCGCTGCTTTACAGTTTATTTTTGTGTATTGATAAAGCCAATCTTAACTGCAAATTCAAACATCCCCACTGAGAGAAAACCTTCAGTTGAAAAAGCAGGAGAACAAAATTACAACATACCAACACAATCCTCTTGTTTGTTTTCAGCTTGACATCTAAGACAGGCATCTAAAAGTAAACAAACAGCAATTCTCATTCTGATGCTCAGAATGCAATTTTTAAAACCCCATACACTTCAAAGTCAAATAAAAGGCCCAAAGGGTTAGAGATGTAGATTAAAAGACTCATACTATTAATTTCTCATCTGAACATAACTGTTTAAAGATGAATAAAGTACAAGGCACTCTACTAATTTACTTATGACCAGGAGCAATTTCACAAGGGTTACTGACCCTCTATTTTCACAAGCGCTGATTAAAAGATGTCCTGACAGTGGACGTAACCACTAGAGAAAAATATGCTATATTCCACTATATTAATCCCTGGGCACATGCACACAGATCAATTTTACACATAGTTTATTTTTAAGACATCCTTTAAAATAAGCCACACATATATATTGGTATTTGCTTACATATATATAGAAACTCTAGAAGGATATTCAAGGAACTAATAATAAAGTTCACCTGGGAGGAGATGGAATGGGAAGGGGTTTTCACTGCACACTTTCTAAGTTTTTAAGTTGTAACTGTATAACCTACATAAAAAATTTTAAAAAAAACCACCCTAAATATTAGATTCTCTCTCTCAGTTTTTCTTTTTAAGGAAATGCTCCCTTTACAAATAATCTGAGCCCACAGCATTTACCCAACAACGGTAAAGTATTTTAATAAATTACCTGGGAGTAAACATGAGGAATGGGAACCAAAAGGATATACTAGAACTTTTCAAAATTCAGTCTGTACTATCATTTGCTGAAGAAAGTAATATAGAATATTTTAGGAACCAAAGAAATGGACTCATTCACTAGCTGAAAGCAGTCCAAGTTGAGTGAAAGGAAGTTCAAACTAACAGAAAAAAAAAAGATTTTAATATAAATTAGAGAAAAATTCTATAAAAATAGAAACAGGATAGAGTTGAAGCCTGCTTCTTTTCTTACACTGGATTATGCTCAGGCATTTGTTTGCTCCTCTCTGCATGCTCTTACCCTTAAAAAAACACACCACCCTGGCCTCTTCAGTGTGGATTAAAAACAACCACTGCCTCCTGAGGCTTTCTTCAATTTCACAGTTACTGAGTACCTACCCTGTGCAAAGAGTAATGCCAGGGGGCCACCAAAATGACCAAGTCTGGGTTCCTGGTCTCACCAGTAAATGGGAAAGTGGGTAGATAAACAGTTAAATATCGAAAGGATCATGATATAAGGGGGAAGACATGCCTCTGGTTCTGTGCAGTCACAGAATTAGAGTTCATGATCCCAACTGTCTCTTACAAGTTAGGAAAACAAGGCTCCAGAAGGTTATGTCAAATGTCCAAGTTAACAGATAGCTGTGGAAGGTTACTCTAGCTCTTTATCCCTTGACAGTACAGGCAAACCTCGTCCCCTCTTCCTCACTGGTCTTGCTAGTGGCTCCTTTCCCAATAAAGCTGGCAGAGTGGAAACCCAGAAGAGTGTGTTAACCACATCAGAATGGGCTGGCTGGCAATTCTTAGATCAAGAAGTTATAACAAATCATTGAGGTGTATGAGATGAATTCAGATATCAAGGACAAGGGATTAAGTGGGCTTTTTATAGAATCTAGAAGTCTCTGAATTATGCCTACGGCTTTGATTTAGATTCACTATCAACAACTGACCTGAACAGATAAAAATTCCTAAAGTTTCAGATAAAAGAAAACATTTTCTTTTGATGATGTTCTTAATATCTAAAACAGCGCATTTCTAAAGAGTACAGTAACACCTTTTAGAATGATGCCACAAAACAAACTTCCTTCTCCTTCACCTGACCACTAAATGGATTTTAATACCTCATAAACATGATACAGAGGTCTAGCCCAGAATACTTTTCTGAACCCAAAGTACAGCTGTTGTAAATATGAAACATTAATGCACAGTAGCCAAATACTTGTTATAATTAGAAAGTTAATGTGAGAAGTGAGTCATTTATAGCCCGTACTTTGACTTACCTTAAATATCCCAGTAAAGTTTATTTCTTGCAAACTTTCAACCATTATTTTATATTTTGCATTTCTACTTACTAGTTAAAATTTTTTCTTTGGGGAGAAAAATAAGATGCTCTTTTAGGAAAATTATTTTAAACTAAAAAAGAAAAAAAAAAACCCACAAACTGGAAGTTATAATTCTAGCTTTCAAGAAAGGGTTAGGGCAAGGGGGCTATATTGCAGGCCCATAAACTAAGTACCTAAAAACCCGATACACAAAATAAGTGGATCACATCTGAAATCTAGTTCTTTTAAAAAGTAAAAAAATATTTGAATCCCATATTTGCAAACTCTCTTTAAAACAAATTCCTATGAATAAAAAAACATAAGTGCATACTACAGAGAGAGTAAATTGAGAAACCTCTTGTTTCCGGTCGGTCTAAATTTTCAATGCTCAAGAAGGGAAAGCAACTTTCAAGTTATTTTCTCCAACTGTCTCATTTTTCAGTGCAAGACACAAAGTTTTCAAACTACAGAAGCCTCAGTTTTCTCCAATTACCTTCAAGAAATAACATTTAAGACACTCTTAAATGCTGTAGTTTTAAATGCCCAATTTAAAAATACAACGTGCATTTAAACAGCGACTCTTTTTTAAGGTCGTCTAAGATCTTAAAACAGAGACCATATAAAACACGAGATGAAGCTGTTCTGAAAGGCTTCACTTGGTCCAATATTTTCATTAAAAATATCATAGAAAGAAGTAACAAATTTTCAAAAGAGAGCTTTCCAGAAAGGCCGGACTTGAGGGCACTACCCTTCTCCAAGAAATGGCATGCTAGGATGGGGAGTGGCAGTAAAGAGATGAAGCTTCATGTCTCTGAAGAAAAGGGTTTACATTCTTCTAGTTCAAGCCAACCGAGTGCTATCTGACCAATCTTGAATCATCCAGGTTTAAAAGCCAGCAGAACAGTAGCCAATCCAGAGAGGGGACGGCTAGGAACACTCTTCCTCCGTGCGCCTGTCCAGAGCACGACTAGCGGTCATTTGGGGGGAAGATGACTCCAGAGCATCACTTTGGTGTGTGACCAGAACCATCAGACTGACCCGATGACTCAGGGCCTTGACCTTGACCTCTGTGTGGTTTGCTTTCGGAAAAGGGTGCAGTCGCTGGCCACAAAAACCGAAGTGTTCCTCCCAGCTCCCGTCAAATCACCTACTTTTATTGTCGTGATCACACCGATCACTACTGGAAATGACCTTGTTTAACTGTCCTGCTGCTCCCCCCGCCCTACCTTTTCCCCAGAATACCCGTCCCCGGCACAGGTCGCCTGCTGAACGACCCCTCGGCCCCTGGCAGCGGCCGCAGCCCTCAGATCAGCTGCAGCTCGGGCGTGGCCCGCGGTCTCCCGGGGCCGGGGCAAGGCGATCCCGCCCCCACTCCTCCCGGAAGGGTCTCTCCAAGGCTTGGTTCTTCCCCCTAACGCCTGAAGCCGGGCCTGCGGAGGCCGCAGCACAGCCGGGGCCTCGCGTGCTGCGCTTACCCATCACCTGGACCCTGCAGATGGCGCACGTATCGCACTCCACGTCCCAGCTCCACATGGCTACCGCGTTCCACTTCTTGAGAGAGAACATTTTGTCGCCGCCCGACTTGGATCCTGCGCTCCCCGAGTGAGAGGACAGGGTGCAGGGTTCCTCACCGTCTTCCACGTCGGCCATAGCGGCGGCGCGGAGCCGGCGACGGAGACGTTGGGTCGTGGGAGGCGGGCGGCTATGGCGGCTCCGTGGGGCCGTCCGACGGGCCACAGCGCCGCCCGCAGGCCGCGGGCCGCCGCTGGGGTCTAGGACGGAGGGGCGCCCGCGATTGGCTGGCGCGGCCCAGTGACGTCACCGTACGCCGGCACCAGCGGCTTCCCGGAGTTCTGGTTCCAGGTACTCCGGTCCCCAACGCCCGGCCAGCTCAGCGGGCTGAGGGACCCCGGGCCACCCTGCGCGGGGGAAACACGTGTCCTGCTTTATGTCTTCATGACACCGCTTTTAGAAGTTGTCTTGTTGATACATTCGTTCTTCTCAAATGTAAACGCCCTAGGGGGAGCGGGGACTATTCCGTGTTTTTTTTTTTTGGTGTGGGGACTATTTCTTGATCATCTCCTTCGTTAAGAAACGCTGTCTCGGGAGGGACAGTTATATGTTGAGTGAATGAATGACGAGCTAGGAATCTGGTTCAACGGTTCTCAAATATTTTGGTCTCGAGACCCCTTTACACTTAAAAATTACTTAAGGACATTTAAGAACTTTTGTTTGTGAGGATGGATGTGTACATATACACGCTTATACATAGGTATTTCCTTTTTAAGAAAACGGGGAAATTTTTGAATATACTAATTCACTTCAAAACAGTAAGAAATGCATTACAAGTTACCCTTAGAATACCGATATTGTACACTCACAAGAGAGAATGAAGAGAAATAGCTATGAGTGCTGTGCTGTGCTTAGTCGCTCACTCGAGTCCGACTCTTTGCAACCCCATGGACTGTGGCTTCTCTGTCCATAGGAGTCTCCAGGCAAGAATACTGGAGTGGGTAGCCATTCCCTCCTCCAAGGGCATCTTCCCAACCCAGGAATTCAACCGGGGTCTCCTGCGCTACAGGCGGATTGTTTACCAGCTGAGCTACTAGGGAAGCTCAGAGCTATGAATAGTTATGTAAATATGTAAATAGTTTTGACCTTGTTGGTCCCCTGAAAGGATTCCAGGAACCCTGGAGACCGCACTCTAAGAAACTTAAATCTAGTTTAACTTTTTATATGTAGGAATACTGAAGTCCCTGAAAGTAATTTATAGTAATTCTGCTATATTTATAAAAGTAATTTATAGTAATTCAGAAAAGTAATTCTGCTATTCTGAGAAGGTGACAGTGGAAACTAGGGTTCTTCTATTACTAGCCCAGGGTCATATTATTATGTTTTCCCAAGCAAAAAAGATAACATCTTCGTTTAAAAGATACGGAAGCTGAGGCCCAGAGACCGGAGGATGCTTGGTCACCACTACCACCTAGTGGTGGCCACCTGCTGTGTCAGGATTAGGACGCATTTTTATTTTAATAATGAGGGCCTCAGCATTCCCTCATCTCGGTGTCAGGCCTGGTGCCCCTGGGTCTAGGCTAACCAAACTCCAGAAATCTGGCAGAGGAGTCAAGAATGCATTAAATATGTAACAATACAAATATGGACACGGGGCCACATTTGGCCAGATGGTAATATGTGCTGTTTGTTGAGTGGTGCATTAAGTGCTGTAAGAGACAGAAACCTTCCTCAAGACAGATGGAGTGAGGGAAAGCCTCATAGAAGAGGTGAAGTTTGAACCCGATGGGGAGATGGGAGGCCTTGGAGGCCAGGAGGTAAATGGAGAAAGCAAATGGACAGAGCAGTAGTGGTGGTTCGGTTCAGTTCAGTTCAGTTGCTCAGATGTGTCCGACTCTTTGCGATCCCATGAATCGCAGCACGCCAGGCCTCCCTGACCATCACCATCTCCTGGAGTTCACTCAGACTCGAGTCCATCGAGTCCGTGATGCCATCCAGCCATCTCATCCTCTGTTGTCCCCTTCTCCTCCTGCCCCCAATCCCTCCCAGCATCATCTTTTCCAATGAGTCAACTCTTCGCATGAGGTGGCCAAAGAACTGGAGTTTCAGCTTCAGCATCATTCCTTCCAAAGAAATCACAGGGCTGATCTCCTTTAGAATGGACTGGTTGGATCTCCTTGCAGTCCAAGGGACTCTCAAGAGTCTTCTCCAACACCACAGTTCAAAAGCATCAGTTCTTCGGCGCTCTGCCTTCTTCACAGTCCAACTCTCACATCCATACATGACCACTGGAAATACCATAGCCTTGACTAGATGGACCTTAGTCCTAGCAGATAGAAATCTGACCACAGTAACTTCATGAGCTAGACAAAAATGTCAGTAAACAAACCCCGATGAACCATCCACAACATGTTTCATTCACATCAAGCTACCGCATTTCTGACTATAAATGCTAGATAACTAATTAAAAAAAAAAAAAAAAAAGTCCATCGAGTCCGTGATGCCATCCAGCCATCTCATCCTCTGTTGTCCCCTTCTCCTCCTGCCCCCAATCCCTCCCAGCATCATCTTTTCCAATGAGTCAACTCTTCGCATGAGGTGGCCAAAGAACTGGAGTTTCAGCTTCAGCATCATTCCTTCCAAAGAAATCACAGGGCTGATCTCCTTTAGAATGGACTGGTTGGATCTCCTTGCAGTCCAAGGGACTCTCAAGAGTCTTCTCCAACACCACAGTTCAAAAGCATCAGTTCTTCGGCGCTCTGCCTTCTTCACAGTCCAACTCTCACATCCATACATGACCACTGGAAATACCATAGCCTTGACTAGATGGACCTTAGTCCTAGCAGATAGAAATCTGACCACAGTAACTTCATGAGCTAGACAAAAATGTCAGTAAACAAACCCCGATGAACCATCCACAACATGTTTCATTCACATCAAGCTACCGCATTTCTGACTATAAATGCTAGATAACTAATTAAAAAAAAAAAAAAAAAAGACTGGAACCAGAAGAGGATAAAAATGCCCCAGTTGGTGGGAACTGGGCAGTTTGAAAGAGAAAAAGAGGGACCTTAGATGAAAGGCCAGAGGATGATTAAGAAGGAGTGGTACCTGTTGGTGCTGAGTCTGAACCTCACCTCCCTGTCCCTGGATTATTGTGTCCTGACTTCCTTCCTATCTCTGCTCCCCACTCTAGCATTCAGTCTAAAGTGCCTGTTCAATTTTCCTATACTCCTTTTCCACCCAGCACTCTCCTGCTCAAAATGTTCCACTGCTCTCCGTTATCATTACAGCAAAATCTAAATGTGCCCGTTGGTCCCTTAAATCCTCCCACAATATAGCACCAATCCACTTTTCCAGTGTCATTTCCTAAGCACTCCTCACTGAGACCCTCATCAGATTAGTTAGCTCAGGCATCTAAACACACCGAGGACTATCTTTTTTTCCACCCTCACATTTTAACATTTCTGAAATTGGTCAGAACGTCTCTCTACCTGTTCCAGCTACATTGCTTCTGCACTGAGGAAAAACTTACTCATCTTGTTGTCCTTAGTGACCATCCTTCGAACTAGTCATTCCTCCCAGAAAAATCATGACACGTGGCACTTACTGTGTTTCTTCCTCTCTTTTGGCACCAGGTCATATAACAGCCCCAAAGTGCTGTTACTGATGTTCATCAAACAATTGTAAGGTTTTTTTTTTTTAAATTGACAGCTCATAAATGATAAAAACCTTAAAATAGTAAATTGAGTATCCAATGGGAAAAAAAGCAAGTACTGTTAATAGACTCTTCAGAAATTGCTACATGTATACTAGCAGACATGTAACACATCAACTCATTTAAAAACTTCAAAATATCTATAACATAGAGTTTACTATCCTAAAGATTTAAAATTTATGTATTTATTTCTCGCTGTGCTGGGTCTTCATTGCAGGCAGGGGCTATTCTAGTTGCAGTGCATGGGCTTCTCATTGCAGTGGCTTCTCTTGCTGTGTAGCACAGACTCTAGGGTGCAAGGGCTTCAGTAGTTGTGATTCCTGGACTCTAGAACATAGTAGTAGTTGGGGTGCATGGGCTTAGTTGCTCCACAGCATGTGGGATATTCCTGGATCAGGGATTGAACCATTGTAAGGCTCAGAGAACCACACTCTGAAAAGGACACTCAGGGACAGCCTCTAGTGGACTGAGAAAGTTTATTATCTAATTGTGTAGCTTTATACTTTTCAGGGAATAGAGCATAAGGCTGACTTGCACGTAGTCATTCCAGATAAACATTAAAGCATTCAAGTATAAAATACAGTTCCCACTGCCCAAGCCATAACATAGCTTTGGCGAAACTCTAAAGGGAGTCTTATCATGAAACAACAGTCCTTGCTCTCAGAAACAGGTGGTCAGAAAGAAGCCTTCGAATGCCTCAAGGCCGGGCATATTGACCCTTCCTCATCTGTTCCCAGCCTAGGGCACTCGGTGAACGCTCATAACCCTTTGTTATGCTCGTCCCAGCTTCCAACCTTCATCATGAGTGGAGCAAATATATTTTCAGTATTTGCTTAAAGCGTTCCAGCTCCTCCACAAACCATTGTCTCTTTCATTGGTGAGTGGATTCTTTTTCCCCTGAGCCACCAGGGAAACCCCCATCCTAACCATTTTTTAAGTGTGTATGGTTCAGGAGCATTAAGTACATTCACACTGTTATCAACCAATCTCTAGAACTTTTTCATCTTCCCAAACTGAAACTGTATTCCATACCCATTAAACAACTCTGCATTTTGCCCTTGTCCCTCTGGCAGTCACCATTTTCCTTTCTGTTTCTGAGTTTGAGTAATCTACATACTTCACATAATTGGAATTATACAGTGTTTGTTTTTTGTAACTGGTGTACACAGCATAAAGTTCTCCAGGTTCATCCATGCTATATATCATGTGTCAGAATTTCTTTCCTTTTTAAAACTGAATACTGTTCCATTGTATGTATTTACCACATTTTGCTTATCTAGTCATCCATCAGTGACTAACACTTTATGAACATAGGTGTACAATTATCTCTTTGTGATCTTGCTTTCAATTTTGTTTGGATATATAAACCCAGAGATGAAATTGCCAACTCATATTATGCCAGTTCATTTTATTTTATTCTTTTTCAATTTTATTTTTACTTTACTTTACTTTACAATACTGTATTGGTTTTGTCATACATTGACATGAATCCACCAAGGGTGTATATGACTCCCAGTCCTGAACCCCCTCCCACATCCCACCGCATATCATCTCTCGGGATCATCTCCATGCACCAGCCCCAAGCATCCTGTATCCCGTATCGAACATAGACTGGTGCTTCGTTTCTTACATGATGGTATACAATGCCATTCTCCCAAATCATCTCACCCTCTCCCTCTCCCTGAGAGTCCAAAAGTCCATTCTATACATCTTTGTCTCTTTTGCTGTCTCGCATACAGAGACATCATTACCATCTTTCTAAATTCCATATATATGTGTCAGTATACTGTATTGGTGTTTTTCTTTCTGGCTTACTTCACTCTGTATAATCGGCTCCAGTTTCATCCATCTCATTAGAACTGATTCAAATGTATTCTTTTTAATGGCTGAGTAATACTCCATTGTGTATATGTACCACAGCTTTCTTATCCATTCATCTGCTGATGGACATCTAGGTTGCTTCCATAAAAATATGGAATGCTTAACAAATTTGCATGTCATCCTTGCTCAGGGGCCATGCTAATCTTCTCTGTATCATTCCAAGTTTAGTATATGTGCTGCCAAAGCAAGCACTGCCAGTTCATTTTAATGTGAAATTTTCACATTCACTATTCTCCAGGCTGCTCTTTTTGTTTAATAGTATGACTAATGCATCTCTCCACATAAGCACTTTCATATCCATGTTGTTCTTCCTAATGACTGTACAGTATTCCACTGTATATATTTCCTGTGATTTATGTCTCTGAGAACCAGTAGAGAGACATTTAGTTGTTTCTAATGTATAACTAATACTGCTGCTGTGAACATCTTAATACATATTTCCTTAGATATTTCTATATGCATATTTCTACACACATACACACACACACACACACACACACACACACACATATATATATATATATATACACACACACATTTCTATAGATAGATATACTCCCAGACACGTGCAAGGAAATATGTATGCATACCTAAGTTAAGGCTATGTGTGTTTTTTTTTTATTTTGATAGACATTGTCAAAAGACCCCTATGCATGCCTGAGTCAAGGCTATGGTTTGTTTGTTTGTTTTTCATTTTGATAGACATTGTCAAAATACACCTAAATGAACACACAGATTTTACACTCCCATCCAGTGGATGTCAGTGGCAAATCTTTTTCTTTTTTCTTTTTTTTTAGCAGAAACAATTTATCAGGAAGCCTCACACATCTTACACATTGGACATATAAGTTCTGGAGATTTGTTAAGTTGCTGTCACTATTCCATAGGCTTGCTTACCTGACTATTTCAACTCCTGCCCTAATGTTTACTTTTAATGTATGAGGATCTTGACTTCCTTCCTAGGTGCTAAGATCCTCAAGAGAGGACATAATTTACCATAACCATCCTCACCTCCACAATTAGATTTTTGCCTGGAACATACCAGAACTTGTTACATTATACATAGAATCAATGGCAATTTCTAAGTGCTAAATGAAGAGATCTTAAGCCTTTTTTTTTCCTATTTCTTTGTGTAGCTGTTGTAAGTGAAATAATTGGAATCACTCAATTCTAACATCAGCAATAATACCAGTCATTAATATTAATTTTTGAAAACGTACAATGGAACAGGTATTATCTTAAAATACTTGACATGTGTCACCTCATTCAATGCTCACCAAATGAATATGTGTTCTTCTTGTCTGTCTTATGTAAGGAGAAACTGAGGCACAGTGAGGTTAAATGACCTGCCCAAGATCACCTGAAAAGCAGCAGATTTCCACAGAGAATTCTGGTTTCATTTTAATTGCCCAATCTATGCTTTTTATCCCTGCAACATGTACAATTTAACAAACCCAATTTATCAATATATTGATCCATGACACCCCTTCCATTTCCCATGGAGCTGTCTGAAACTTTAATGCAGGTACAGGTTGCAGTAAGCGGAGGTTTCCCATTTGGGGTAAGATCCCTATTTTTAGAGATGTTGTCGTTCAGAAAGTGGTTATTATTTCCCAAATTCCTTTTGTTCCCAACCATAGATATATTTATGAAAGAAGATTTTTTTTTCTTTTCTAGATAAAGATCATGACTTCCTTCAAATTATAAACTTCACATGAAAAGAGCCCCAGAGAAGAATTCCACTTATTTTTACTAAGACCTGTTTGTGAAACCCACATTTTAGAAAATGATAAGCATGATAAGATTAATGCTATTCTGAACTTTCATAAAAGAGTCTTATCAAATTTTAGAACTCAAAAAGGGCTTGGTTACAGTGATACTTGGTTACAAGCCACTTGGTTACAAGCAGTATTTTTCCAGGCACATCTAGTTGTCCATGGAAATAGATAGAATCCATATGGATACATGGCATTAGTATTCAGGTTTGAGCCTGTGAAGAAATGAACAGGAAATCATAATTAGAAAAAAAGAAAAAGGAAGTTCAGCTTCATACAGTAGAAAGGAAGCATATGTAAATCACTACCCGCACTAAGAGGCAAAATGCTGAAAACTGGAACTGTGGTGCTGGAGAAGACTCTCGAGAGTCCCTTGGACAGCAAGGTGATCAAACCAATCAATCCTAAAGGAAATAACCCTGAATATTTGTTGGGAGGACTGATGTTGAAACTGAAGCCCTAATATTTTGGCCATCTGAGGTAAAGAGCCAGCTCACTGGAAAAGATCCTGATGTTGGGAAAGATTGAAGGCAGGAGGAGAGGGGGTGACAGAGGATGAGGTGGTTGGATGACATCATCGTCTCCATGGGCATGAGTCTGAGCAAACTCTGGGAGATGGTGAAGGAAGTCCATGGGGTCACAGAGTCAGACACAACTTACTGACTGAACAACAAAAAGAGGCAACACAGCACAACTTCATAAAGAATTTAGATAAATTCACCGTTTCAGACCCAAGGTAGGCTAACAGGAACCAGAATGTGTGTGTGTGTGTGTGTGTGTGTGTGTGTGTGTGTGTGTGTGTTGGGGTTGGTGGGGAAAGTTCAAAGAGAGGCGGCAGAATTTGCACTAATCTGTGAGAGAACTGTGCTGTGCTCCTCCTGCTTGTCCTACAGCCATCACCCATCAGGGTGCAATGATGGCTTAGGGGAGTGTGACTTCGAACTCAAATGCTCATGCTCTCTTCAAGCCCATGTGCTGCTCACGGCACCATCTACCCCAACGGAGTACCCAGGCTCCATACATTGCCCTCTGGTGGCTGCTACTCACAGCATAGATAGCCAAGAGCATACCTTTTTCTTCTTTTTGTGGGTAATACTAGATTTCTTGCTGTTTTTCCAAATAGATCTGAAGGTGTCTGAAGAGATCTGGGGAGTGACTGTAATTTTTAAAACTGGCAGTTTACCTGAGAGGAGGAAGAACATAGTAGTGATGGGTAGGCTATCTCACGATTCCATGAGGACTGGGTCTTAGCATTCTGAGCAGGGCACTCTCCCACATTTTATTAACTGGGCAACTTTCCTTTTACCTAATATCTTTTCCTTATATCTCCTTGATGTGAGTGATCATAATAATTTCTATAATAATTTCTTGCTCTAGTCCTTTCTTTTTCTATTCCACTGTCATATCCTTTACCTGGATCATTCTAGTTGCCTTCTAACTAGTCCTAACCTCAGACTTCCACAATCCCAAATCCATCCTGGACCCAGGTTCCAGATTAATCATCCAAAAGCAAAATTCTGATCTTTTAGTCCATCAGCTCTGATAACATTATTGACTCTCCATCTTTAGCAGATATCTCTTATTTGTGCTTGCCAAGCCTCCATTGTGGCTTCTTGGTGGAACAGAACATTGAGTTTCTTTTGGGGTTCCACTCACCTGCCCTCCAGGGTTGGGTATATAACTCAGACCTGACCGATTCATGCATTTCTTCTCCCTGGCAGTGACTGGGTGTACATATAACTTGTTGTGGTCCAATGAATGTGAAGAGAAAGGATCTTTCTTAAGATTAAACAGGCAGAATGTAAACTCCTGGCTAGTGCTTCCCTACTTGCCACTGTACGGAAAGAATCTGCCTAAGAATAAAGTCAGCCTAGAAGCAGGACTTCCAGGAGGTGGGAGTAGATAGCATCATTTGAATCCCTGACTCTAAGGGAAACTGTAGGTAGAACCAACTCTGGACTTTCCATTATATGAGCCAATAAAATTTTTTTGTAATGAAATCACTTTGAATTGATTTCATATAACTTAAAACCAAGATTTCTCACTGATTTTCCTGTATAGACTTGTGATATTGGTGGCACTAGTAAAGAGCCTGCCTGCCAGTGCAGGTAGACTTAAGAGATGTGGGTTCAGTCCCTGGGTCAGAAAGATCCCCTGGAGGAGGGTATGGCAACCAACTCAAGTATTTTTGCCCGGAGAATCCCCATGGACAGAGGAGCCTGGCAGGCTACAGTCCACAGGGTCACAAAGAGTTGGACACAACTGAAGTGACTTAGCACAGTAGCATGGCACACAGGTAACCACCTGGATTTGAACTGAAGTTGAAACTTGAAGATGGCTGTAAAAGTGTGCAATGAGGTCAGACTGGGTACAGTAAAGGGTGGTGGAGGGCAAGGGGCTCGGAGCTGTAAGGCAATATGGTTTATAATTTCAGGACTTGGAAAGGGCTAGAGCCTGGGTCACTGAGGGTCTGGGTGGTAAAAATGTGCCTGGGAGAGAAAGGAGTCAGTATCCTAGCTGGATGATTTCCTCTGGTGATTGATGGTTATCGGTACTTGGGTCCTTTCATCCTATGGCTCATAGGGAAAATCAGGGTGTGTGTTAATGTGGTGGGCGTCTGCTCTGATGCTCCACAGTGGGGTTTGTCCAGGAGAAAATCTAAGGTAATCATCTTCCAGGGCATGCCTATATTGGAAGAGCATGCAGTAGCCCCTTGAATTTCCTAGGTCTATTTTTTAATTAATTGATTTAATTAATTAAAATTTTAAACTGAGTAACTTAAAAATTAAAAGTCAATTTAAATTTTACTTATTAAAAGATTAATTTTGCTGTGTTGAGTCTTAGCTGTGGCTTGCGGGGTCTTCCTTGCACCAGGTGGGATCTTTTGTTGCAGTGCACAGACCCGCTAGTTGTGGCGTGGGGTCTTGGTTGCACTGTGGCATGTGGGATCATAGTTCCCCAACCAGGGATCCAACCTGAGTCCCCTGTATTGGCAGGTAGATTCTTAACCATGGGACCACCAGGGAAGTCCCTTCTTGGGTCCACTTTTGGCACAGGTGTGTGTGTCTTCTACGTTCCCTGTTAGAGCAGCAGGTTATACAGACGCGAGTCTGCTGGTTGACTCAAGGGGCCACGCCGAATGTCTAATAAAGAGCCTGGTTTCTCATTTGGGCCACTCTGAAGGGGTCGCTGGCTTCAAGGGCCTTTGACAAAGGACTGGCTGACTGATCTATAGCAATCTAAGAGTTTGAGGCAAAGACAGCCACCTCCCTGCTTGATCTCTTTTCTCCTCTTCTAAAAGAACTCTTTTTTTTTTTTTTTCAGTGTAACAATGTGCCCAGCTATTAAAAAAAAATCCATTTTCCAGTCCTCCTTGACATTAAGGGTGTCCATGTGACATATTTATCACCAACTAGACATAAGCAGAACTATCCTGGGAATTTCAGAGATTTTCCTTATATAGGTAAGGTGAAGCCGCTCAGTCGTGTCCGACTCTTTGCAACCCGGTGGACTGTAACCTACTAGGCTTCTCTGTCCATGGGATTCTCCAGACGAGAATACTGGAGTGGATTGCCATTTCCTTCTCCAGGGGATCTTCCCAACCCAGGTATTGAACCCGGGTCTCCTGCAGTGGAGGCAGACGCTTTAAACTCTGAGCCACCAGGGAAGCCCTTTTCCTCATGTAGGTGTCCACAAGTTCTCCTTGTCCCGTCCTTCTTCTGGTGTGGAATAGAAATGGGAGGCTACAGGTGAAGCAGCCACTTTGCAACCATGAGGATAAACCTTGAGGATAACCTTGCTGAGGTTAATAGTGAAGAAAGAGAGGGAACCTGGGATGTGAATGACATGGTGGAGTGTCTCTTACCTCCCCAGTCTTCCTCTATCTTATTAAACCACTGTAGCTGGTTCTTTTCCACACAGCCAAGCATCATCTCAATAGGTGTGAATCATAGTCATGGAGAGAAACAAAACTCAGAGTTTAAAAGAAAGAAACAGGATAGGTCCAAAGTAGAGGAAAACAAGGTCTTCAGTAGGAAAGAAGGTCCAAAGTCTTGATCACTGAGAAAGGCAGAAAGAGTGTGGGATTCATGGCTCTGGCTGAAAGGAGTTTTGGGGGTTGGAGACCATTTGAAATGGGACCAGCAGTATGGTTTGGGGGCCAGCCTGAAGCCTCAGAGTGTTGGTATAGCATCCAAACCCACAAAAGACTGTCATGTTCCCTGAACATACTTTCGGTCATCAATTTCTTCTCCTTTAAAGTTCTACCCATTCTTCAATGCTCCAAGTCCTTAGCAGAAGCTGAGATGACTTAAGATAGTATTAGATACTGAGATGGAATTATATAATGGTGACTGGCATGGTGAGAAAGCTATGCGCTGTTCAATTCTCTAAAAATATTTCAATCAAAATAATGCATACATATAACTAAACAATTAAATACCTATTTGAAATAGTCCCCTTAATTTCTTTTATTTCTCACATAGCTATCATTATTTCTTTCAAAATACTTAAGCATTTCGAATCCCCTATTAATTCAGTTTTTAATGCAATATTCCCCCTTTTTAAAGTTTTCCATTTTTCTGACCTCAATCATCATCTGGGACTCCCTTTTCTACAATTCTTCTGATTTCTGGATTCTGTATTCTTTGTCTGTGTGATTTATTCCCTCACTTTGCTCAAGTATATTCTCTAGAAGCTTTCTGAGAATGGATACAGAGGAGGTACAGAGTTTGAGTCCTTTCAAGCTACAAACATCTCTAGTTTCCACTCACACTTGGTTAGGAGTTAGGAATATGTAGAGTTCTCACAGAGTTGTCATGGCAGAGCTCTTCTGCCTCTAGTTTTCAGTTACGAAGTCTATGATTTTCCTGACTTCCAGTCCTTTGTATGCAATCTTTCTTTCTCTTTTTATATACTGTTGTATGTGCTAGTCGCTCTGTCGTGTCCAACTCTTTGCGACCGAATGGTCTGTCCATGGAGTTCTCTAGGCAAGGATACTGAAGTGGGTTGCCATTTCCTTGTCCAGGGGATCTTCCTGACCCAGGGATCGAACCTGGGTCTCCTGCACTGCAGGCAGATTCTTTACCAGCTGAGCTAGCAGGGAAGCCCCTTATGTTGTTAGGATCTACCTTTTATTCCTAGCATTCTGAAAGCCATGATTGTCATGCACTGTGCTGAGCACTCAGTGGGCTCTTTCAACATGCAGATTTATGTCCCTTGGTTCTGGGAAAGTTCTTGGTTTATTCCTTTGATAATTCCCTTCCCTCACTTCTTTCTTTTCTTTCTGAAATTATGAGTTAGCTACTGGTACTCTTAGACTGATCCTCTTGCTCATATTTTCTCACCAATTTTTCATCTCCCTATCTTTTGCTCTGCTTTTGAAGACTTTCTTGACTTCGTTTTTCAACATTTGTTTGAAGTTTTTATTTTCACTTTCTAAGAACCTAATTTTTTTTCTAATCTTCTTTCATAGCATCTTGTTCTTATTTTACAGATGCATGATTTTCTGTTTCACTGAGAGTGTTATAATTTATTTTTTTATTCTCTTTGTTTCAGGCATGGTTTCCTGTGTTGGAGAACTGCTTCATGTCTCTGGAGATTCTGAGATTTCTGTTCACAGTGAAGCAAGAGGCATCCAAAGGCTGAGGGGAGACTCCTGTGTATGTATAGGGCTTCTCTGAATAGTGAGGGAGTGGCCAGCTCTCAGCATCTGGGGTTCCTTTCTCTGGAGCTGTTCAGTTTTTCAAAGAATATCCCAGTCTTCTACATGACTATCAGCCTTCTGGGAGCAAGGCAGACAAAGATAGCTTGGGTGAAGAGAAAGGCTGAATTCCAGGTGTTAAATATGTAGAATTTTCCTTACTCCTCCTATTTCTAGCTTCTCACCTCAAGCTCATTGCTGGGTGTCCTGGGACTGCTGAAAAGCTGTTTCATTTTTCCAGAGAAAACTCCCTAAGTGTTCTCTCTGCTCCTACTCTTGCTCCGCACCCCCTCCCCCAACTCCCCACCCACCCCAATCTGTTTCAATTTAGAGCTGGAATGATCCTGTTAAAATGTGGGTCAGCTCAGGTCACAACTCAGCTTAAAATTCTCAGGTGCTTTTCCGCCTCAATAGAGTTAAAAACTAAAGTTCTCATAATTGTCTAGAAGGCCCCCCACCCTCACACTTACTTCTTGGCATTGTGACCTTATTGCCTTCCCGTTCTCTCTCACCCCAATCCAGCCCTGCTGGCTGCCTTTCTGGTGCTGGAACACACCAGGCAGGCTCCTGCTTTACCGCTGTGCTTGCTATTCATTTACCTGGAATATGCATCTCACAGATATTTACATGGCCTGCTCCCTTCCTCCTTTGGGTCTTTATTCAAATATCTCTTTTCCCTGGCAGCCTCCAGCCCCTGACGTATATACACCATCTCCTTTTCTTGCTTTATTTTTCTCTGAAGTATAATCTCCATATGATACACAGTCATATATATTTTCCTTCTTTTTGAAGTAGCTGATTTAATGTCTGTCATTCTCCACTAGGAAGTAAGCCCCATGAAGGCAGGAATTCATTGCTCAATTACCAGCATTTAGAACAGGGCCTGGCACACAAAAGGCATTTAATAAATGTATGTGAAAGAAATAAGTATAAATAAATAAACAAAGTGATCCTGAAATAGTCTGGTTCTTTTTTTTTTTTTTTTAATTAGTCAAAAAAACAGTGCTGTGAGACGTGGATAGAGACTTGTCTTTCTGTTAAAATTTTTTTTTAAACACATGAAATTGATGTTTCTGAGGAAACATTGTTATTGTGTGTATTCCATCATTAAAATAGGTCATTAAGAACTCCTTGGCTGGCAAATAAATAGCCTTAGGCTATTAATTTGGATTTCATGGGAGAAGGAGAATTAGAATTAAAAATTAGCTTAATTACTTATTATAAGAACACAGAAGCAATCAGAAGAACATTCATTCTCTAACCAGTAATATTACTACTTGCTTTTGATGTTTAAAATGATGTCATATTAGGGCTAAATGTCAAGATACCTTCCCTGTAGAATCCAACCAAGTAACCTTGGTCTGAAGAGTCTTTTCTGGTATTCAAACTAATAGATCTGATTGAACTGCTCCAGCAGAAATATCTCATAATTATTTGGTTCAGAAGATGAATGCATTCAAACTATTCATATGTACACCACATCTGGGAAAAGCTGATTTCTTGAACTAGAAGGGACATTTTCATGCTTTTTAAATGAACATTTTCAGGCAGATATTTCATGATCGTCTTCCTACTTATGCAAATTGAACCATTTACCAAGCAAGCACTATGTTTTGCAGCTCCAAATATGTACTCAGTGATAATTATTTTCCATCAGCCATCTGAGACCACCCATCATTAGCACCCACTGCAGCCTTATAATGTCTTCTGGTGCAGTGTGTAATGAGAAAGTTGCTACAGTGCCAAGAAAAACCAAATGAAATCATTAACCTGCCTTCTGTTTATTAAGCCTAAATTAAAGTTAAATTTAAATTAATTTTAACAGAATAAATCTGTTTAGTTTGAACTTAAATGGACCAGAAAGTAGATGTTCTGTTTCTCTAAAAATAAAGGGATGATCTTAAAATCTTAGAATCATTTGATTGACTGTTAAATGGCAATGCAGTAATTTCAGTTTAAAAATGACAATGGGGGAAAAAAAGTGACAGTGAAGTAAACAGTATAATTCTCTCTAAAGCTGCCAGTGTTAAAAAAAAAAAACCCTGCTGTGTGAAATTATGTTATATCTCTAATAAGGCTTTTATTGTAAAATGATAGAAGACTGGATGCTTGTATCATTTCATTCTCTCCACATAATCTACCAGATAGTGTACCAAGATGTGTCCTGTGTTTTATTAACACTGAGTTTGGATTTTCAAATGTGTCTATGCTGTTTTTCATTGAGCTTTGTTGAAAATGAACTTTCTTTGTACACACTGCTATTTTTTAAATGGATAACCAATAAAAACCTACTGTATAGCACATGGAACTCTGCTCAATGTTATGTGACAGCCTGGATGGGAGGGGGATTTGGGGGAGAATGGACATACATGTATGGTTGAGTCCCTTCACTGTTCATCTGAAACTATCACAACATTGCTAACAGGCTATACCCCAGTGCAAAATGTTTTGGTGTTACAAAATAAATAGATAAATAAAAATTAAAAATAAAATGACCTTTCCTTATTTTTCCACCAGCAGTAAGAGATGCTATCATTAATTCTGGACGTGTGTATTGTGATGGAGAGGACAGGTGTGGCCAATACTAAACAGCTGGTTCGATACGTGAGCCTCTCACTTTCAAAGGATTTTTGTTGTTGCTCAGTGGCCCAGTCGTGTCCAACTCTTTGTGACTCTATGGACTGCATCCCACCAGGCCTCTGTGTCCCTCACCATCTCCCAAAGTTTGCCTAAGTTCATGTCCATTGCATTGGTGATGCCATCCAGCCATCTCATTCTCTGATGCTCTCTTCTCCTTTTGCCCTCAATCTTTCCCAGCATCAGGGACTTTTCCAATGAATCAGCTGTCTGCAGCAGATGACCAAAATATTGGAGCTTCAGCTTTAGCATCAGTTCTTCCAATGAGTATTCAGGGTTGATTTCCCTTAAGACTGACTGGATTGATCTCCTTGCCAACCAAGGAGCCCTCAGGAGTCTTCTCCAGCACCATAGTTCAAAGGCATCAATTCTTTGGCATTCTGCCTTCTTTATGGTCCAGTTCTCACAACTTTACATGACCACTGGGAAGACCATAGCCTTGACTATACAGATCTTTGTTGGCAGAGTAATGTCTCTGCTTTTCAATATACTGTCTAGGTTTTTCATAGCTATCCTGCCAAGAAGCAAATGTCTTCTGATTTCATGGCTGCAGTCACCATCTGCAGTGATTTTAGAGCCCAAGATGAGGAAGTCTGTCACTACTTCCACTTTTTCCTCCCCTACTTGCCATGAAGTAATGGGGCTGGATACCTTGATCTTAGAATTTTTAATATTTAGTTTTAAGCTGGCTCTTTCACTTTCCTCCTTCACCCTCATCAAGGGCTCTTTAGCCCCTCCTCGCTTTCTGCCATTAGAGTGGTATCATCCGCATATCTGAAGTTGTTGATGTTTCTCCTGTCTATCTTGATACCAGCTTATAACTCATCCAGCCTGGTGTTTCTCATGATGTGCTCAGCATATAGGTTAAATAAACAGGGTGACAGCAGACAGCTCTGTCATACTCGTTTCTCAATCTTGAACCAGTCAGTTCAGGGTTCTAACTGTTACTTCTTAACCCCCATACAGGTTTCTCAGGAAACGGGTAAGGCAGTCTGGTATCCCCATCTCTTTTAGAGCTTTTCACAGTTTATTATGATCCACACAGTTACAGGCTTTGGCATAGTCGATGAAAGAGGTATAGATGTTTTTCTGGAATTCCCTAGCTTTCTCTGTGATCCAGCAAATGTTGGCAATTTGATCTCTGGTTCCTCTACCTTTTCTAAACCCTGCTTGGACATCTGGAATTTCTTGGTTTGCATAATGCTGAAGCCTAGCATGCAAGATTTTAAACATAACCTTACTAGCATGGGAGATGAGTGCAATTGTCTGATGGTTAGAACATTCTTTAGTACTACTCTTCTTGGGAAATTGGGATGAGGCTTGACCTTTTCCAGGCCAGACCCAGTGGCCACTGCTGGCTCTTCCAGATTTGCTAACATAATGAATGCAACACCTTGATGACATCATCCATTAGGGTTTTGAAGAGCTCTGCTGGAATTTCATCACATCCACTAGCTTTATCAACAGCTGTGCTTCCTAAGGCCCACTTGACTTCGCTGTCCACAATGTCTGGCTCTGGATTACAAAAGGATTACATGATTAAAAAAATACCCTTAATTCTCTCTCTCTGTACCTATCACACTCGAGCCATTCTTTGATGATCCAGGAAGCACATCAGAATCTCATGAGGGCTGTTACTTTAGTTTTCCAGTTGATACCTGGAGAAATCTTTGCAGGTCAGATTGGGAGAAAGAATAGAGAACAGGAGACAAGTCCTCAGAGAATAGGTGAGGATAAGAGTTCAGGGCTTCCCTGGTGACTCAGATGGAAAAGAATCTGTCTGCAATGCGGGAGACCCAGGTTTGATCCCTGGGGAAGATCCCCTGGAGAAGGGAATGGCAACCCACTCTGGTTTTCTTGTCTGGAGAATTCATGGACAGAGGAGCCTGGTGGGCTACAGTACATGGGGTTGCAAAGAGTCAGACACGACTGAGTGACTAACACTTTCACTTTTCAAGAGCACAGGAGATAAGAAAGAGCAATAGCGAAAATTTCAACAACATTTATCACCTAGATCAAAGACTACATATCACATCCTAAGAACACCTGAACTTAATGCAAATCACAGGCCACACGATGGTGGCCAGCCTGTGACAGTGATCCTGGTCATCATTTAGCTCCAGCCAGTTATTCAGTGGAAAAAGTGGAGCAAGTTGTGAGTAGTGCAGCATTTGGGAAGGAGTGGATGTAGACAGGTGAAGGGGAACACAAACTGCAAACACCTACCTGTCTTTCTGGCTCTCAGCGCTTCAAGTAGGTCAACAGCAGCCTTTTCTCCCAGGACATTGTTTCCAAGGTCAATCTCCTTTAAGTGGGCAGAGTATTTGATCAGGCTGACCAGAGAAAGTGACAAAACAAAATGATGTTGTAGCAAGCATGGTTACGCAAAGAAATGCAATCCAGTTATTTTGGAGTATGCTCATTTTTCTTTTCTTTTTTAAGGTCCTCTCCACCGCCCTCTCCTCTCCCTCCCAAAGATTCGGCACTGACCCAATTTGAAACTGAAGACATCCTGAATACAGTCCCCCCTCCAATTTAATCTCTCTAGTTTGGGTGCCTTTCCTAAGAAAGCTGGTACGATAAGGATTTTAGTTGCCTTAAATATTCCACTCATTTATTTATTCAAAAGATATGGCATGTTATTGCACAGTGCTTCTCAGTCTTTAAGATTTTACACACCAGTAAAACGTCAGATAACTGGGAGGTGGAGGGACAGACAAGCGTCACTTTGCCAACTTTTGCTATGTCTGATAAATTTCACCTAGTAACACTATAGAAGAACATATATTTTAATATAAAATTAGGAAGAGTACAGTCTCACAATAAAGGATATTTTATTTTTAAATTGAGTTTTTAAAAATGTTTATGTATTTGGTTGTGTTGGGTCTTGGTTGCGGCATGCAGGGTCTTCCGTTGAGGCACAAAATATTATTATTATCATATTAATATAATAATAATATTATATTAATAATATTAATATTACAATAATAAGTGGGATGGGAGATGTTGCCTACATGGAGGCAGGCTCCTAGGTGCAGGAGTTAATAAGTAGCTTAAGAACAAATTAATAAGAGGCAACAGACCAGATGTTCCATAACAGTGGAGTGGAGATTTGATCGAGGGGTATGTTTGTAACTTTAGAAGGGTGGCAAGGATTTGGGCCCAAACAGCCTGAAAGGCTAACTCCCAAAGTGGCAAACATTATCCCTGGAAGCCCAGTTGCCCTTGAAGGGATGCCACCCACAGATGGACTTCTAGCAGGCATTGTGTGCCTGTCACCCGCCCTAGTGGGTTCACTGAGAGATGCTGTTCTTGCACGTGTTGTGGGAAACATGGAAGATGAAGGCCTAAATGTCTAGAGGGATTGGATATTGTACAGAATTTCTATCCCAAAAGCCAGGTATTTTGTGGCTGTCCCTCCAGAAGATTGTAGAGGCAACATTGTGGGCCTGGATGGGGCTCAGGAAAAGAACATGAAACAGGAGGGAAGGGGGCAGGCACAACTTTTGAAAAAATTGCACAGCCCATGGGCATAACAAACCAATTAAAATCAAGTGGGTCCAAGATGACAAGTCAAAGTCATCTAAACCTTGGTCTTCAATCTTCAAGCTAAATGACACACCCAGAGGCGCCAGGACAGTTCCAAGGCACTGTTTAAAGATGGAGGAGTGAGTGGTTCCCCAGCTGTTGGAATGATCCTCCCACCAGGGAGGCCCTAATGATCCTCCCACTCATTAGCAAATAAAATCACCCAGCTCAGGGAAACTAACCACACCACATTCCATGGCCCCGGCACTCACCTTCTGCAATGGCTACACCCTATGGAGTCTGTGTCTCTCTGAATCCAAACACATCTATCTCTTACGATTGCTGCGTCTGTCACTGATGTTTTTGCAGTAGGACAGCAAGAGCCTGAGCTTCATTAGGTCCTAAAACCAGGCACCGTGGGTTTCGACTGGGCTCAGGTCCCAGTCAGGCATGACTGAATGACTAAGCACAGCACAGAGTCCCTGCCACCTGAGTTTGAGTCCCAATCTTAGGTAAATGGTTTCAAACACAACTTTCAGAAATGGAAAGGTGATGACCTGCCCAATCAAACAGTGGCATAGATGGTGAGAGGAGCTGAAAGGTGGGAGGAGAAAGCAATGGGAAAAATATAGCTATCAATAATTCCCTTCATAACTTACCAGAAAATCTGCTAAGTACTTGACCTATGCTCACAGTTTTCATTGGCCTGATCCTTGGCACAAAGAATATTAAGGAGAGAAGAACCCCCATCCACTTGCGCAAAGGCTACTAAGGCACAGGAGATAGTAGAGCCTTCAAGACACCCTGGGGCACCCACTGCTCCTCGCCTGTCCACGGGGTGTTCAAGGAAACAAGGAACAAGAGGTTGCAAAGGAATTAAGATTTTGTTAGCTCCATGTCACAGGGGCAAGGAGCTCCTACCCCAGCTGGAGGTCTTTTGGAATCTGAGACTGGGCCACGTGAGCTTTCTGCTGAGCTTGTTTTTGCTGTCCCAGTTTCCAGCATGCTGGGCTGCTTGTCACTTCCCCATGCTGGTTTTTTTCCCACGTTCAGCTTCCCCCGTGGGAGCTTTCGCCAAGCTGGGCTTCTGCTGTGCTTGGCTTCCGGTTTGTGGGGGCTGAGCCGAAATCGTTTCAGCCAGGTTAAATCCGAGTCACAGCACCATATATGTCCGGAGAGTGTGTAATTTCCTTGGTTCTGTCTCACTGCAGCAAAAGTTTGAAGTGACGGATGGGCCAGTGTTACAGCTCAGTTTTATTTGGCAAGCAAAGGAAAATACATCCTCGCGGGTGAGAGCAGACCCACCCGAAAAACACGAAGAGAAGCCCCGGGCTCAATGTAGGCTCCTCTTTTTACGTGGTGTGTTTCCCTCACCCCCACCCCCAGCCTTCCCCGTGTAAATTGGGCTAGCCCTGAGGGCTGTTTGCCCCACCTGAGGTCTTCACTCCGATTCTTGGACCTTCCTTTGTTCTGTTTTCAAGGGCTTTTCCCTTCTTTGTCTTTTATCCACCGCCACCCTGGACTCATTTACCCTATTCTAACAACCCAACAGTGCAAGAGTCAGGGCTCTCTAAAGTTGTTTCCCAATGCCTCCTGCTTTGGCAGGTATGTTCTTTACCACTAGTGCCACCTGGGCAGCCCTAAGTTTAATGCGTGTGCGTTGTGCTATGCGAGACTACAAATTAAAACTAAGAAAAGACAGATTAATAGGAGAAAAGGCACAAGCTATTTATTAATATTTACATGCACAGAAGTTCACAGAAAAGACGTGAGATTCAAAAGAAGTGGTTAGACTCAAGGGCCCATCTATCTTTTTGGCAATGAAAAGAAGGTTTCGATTTTGAGAGACAGTAAACTATGGCAAAATGACTAGGAAATATATGAGGGAACCAGTGGAAGATAAGAGCTATTTTAGTAAAGTCTGCTTATGCAGATTCATTCCAGTGTCGACTCCCCATCTTTAACGATAAGAGTTGCTTTTCTCTCCGTAGTACAAGGACGATGGGTGAAGGACACATTCCTCAAAGGGAAATTTATGTCCTACTTTTAGGCGGATAAAGGGAGGGCAAAGAACTCTTCGTGCATCTGTCAATTCTCAATTGCCTTTAGCTCAAAATAACTCTTATGCCAAAGTGGCATATTTGGGATGGAGTATTCTGATCCCTTTCGAGGCCACGGAGCAGGGAAGTGACAGAGGCAGCCTTCAGGTTGGAGTCTCCTGGCCCCTAGCCCAGTACCTCTTCACTGCCTTCTTTTCTTGCAGTGCTTCGGCTTTTCAGGAGCAGAGCCGTGATCCTCACCCTTCGTTTCCAGGACCTTCTACGCATCACCTGGCCCAGCATTTCCCCAGGCATGGGGCTTCCTGGAGAAGAGGGTGACTAGCACTGGCTCACAGGGTGCCTGAGTCGCTCCCTTTTGGTTCCTTCCCAGTCCTTCAGATAACATCAACGCCAAGGCAGTGTCAGCTTAGAGCCTGGTGTTTTCAGCCTCTCTTAAAGGCTTGCTCTTTTGCTCAGCAGCTATTGATTATGTCTCTTCTCTAACGAGAGTTTCCATCATATTTATTTTTTTAATATATATATATATTCATTTATTTACTTCTGGCTGCATTGGGTCTTCTTTGCTGTGCACAGGCTCTCTCTGGTTGTGGCGAGCAGGGGCTGCTCTCCAGGCGTGGTGTGAGGGCTTCTCACTGGGGTGAGAAGAGCTTCTCTTGCTGCAGTGTGCGGGCTCTAGGCATGTGGGCTTCAGCAGCTGCTGCCCTTGGGCTCCAGAGCACAGGCTCGGTAGTTGAGGCACTTGGGCTTTGTTGCTACTCTGTGGCACACGAGATCTTCCCCGACCAGGGACTGAGCCTGTGTCCTTTGCATCTCAAGGCAGATTCTTAACTGCTAGACAACTAAGGAGGTCCTACTGCATTTATTTTTATGGTCACTTTTTAGGATGCTCTTTTCCATTTGCTCAAGTGATGTCAGTTTCCTTCTTGAATAAATTTATTTAGATTACAGTACGGAGTTCCTTGCTGCTCCAGTGATTAGGCCTCCACACTTTCACTGCTGAGGGCTTGGCTTCAATTCCTGTTCAGGGAACTAAGACCCCACAGGCCACATGGTGTGGCCAAAAACCTGAAAAAAAAAATGGAATAAAAGTGGAGTACTAAACCAAACATTGGGAAGGGGATGTGTGAAAGGCTGGAGTTTGGGAAGTGTAATCCCACCCCCTCCTATCTGATGGATGGGGCAGTGAGGGCCCATACAACAAGGGCTTAGATGGAGTTGGAGCTGGAAAGCGAGTCTCTCGTTTTCCAGACCAGCCACCTGTGTGGGCACAGGAGGAACACCCTTGGTATCAGTGAGCTGCTCAGCCCTGGGATGGACCTTGGGATGGACGCTGCCTGCTTGGGGTGCAAGGCACAGGGAATGTGGGAGGGACAGGGGACCACTGATAGAGGAGAGGCGGAGGGGGTTCTCACCACATGCATCAGAATCTCCAGCAGCACTTGTTAAAAAAATGCATGTTCCTGGGCCCTGCCCCATACCTACAAAATCAGACCCTCTGAGCGCGGGGCCCAGCGTTTTAAGCCAGCCTCTCTGCTGCCCCCGGGGGCTCTTGTCCACCAGAATGCCTTAGAGCCATACTGCCTTAAGGAGTGTGCCATCTGGGCTGAAGACGGTGGCGTCAGAGTGGCTTCACTTCCTGCACCAGTCTCGGCCACTTCCTGCTGAATGACTTGCCTCAAGCGAGTTATTGGACTTATCCAAGTCTGTTTCCTCATCTATACAACAAGGTCAAAATAACCACCTGGCAGGGCCGTGTGTAATCAGGTGTAAAGGAGAAAATGTATACACAGTTCTTAGCACAAGGAGATCCAGAAAACAGCTTTTTCTCATCTCTCTTTTGGGAAGCCAGAGGATACTACAACTGATTTTTTCTTCTGCTCTGTGGTTCCCAGACCTGGGGTGTTTGGGGCCTGGGAGGGGCACTCTGCTATCTGCAGAGCCAGGAGCAGAGGTGGCTGCATCTCAGGGCTGGACCAGGGACTGAGCCTGTGTCCTTTGCATCTCAAGGCAGATTCTTAACTGCTAGACAACTAAGGAGGTCCTACTGCATTTATTTTTATGGTCACTTTTTAGGATGCTCTTTTCCATTTGCTCAAGTGATGTCAGTTTCCTTCTTGAATAAATTTATTTAGATTACAGTACGGAGTTCCTTGCTGCTCCAGTGATTAGGCCTCCACACTTTCACTGCTGAGGGCTTGGCTTCAATTCCTGTTCAGGGAACTAAGACCCCACAGGCCACATGGTGTGGCCAAAAACCTGAAAAAAAAAATGGAATAAAAGTGGAGTACTAAACCAAACATTGGGAAGGGGATGTGTGAAAGGCTGGAGTTTGGGAAGTGTAATCCCACCCCCTCCTATCTGATGGATGGGGCAGTGAGGGCCCATACAACAAGGGCTTAGATGGAGTTGGAGCTGGAAAGCGAGTCTCCCGTTTTCCAGACCAGCCACCGTGTGGGCACAGGAGGAACACCCTTGGTATCAGTGAGCTGCTCAGCCCTGGGATGCACCTTGGGATGGACGCTGCCTGCTTGGGGTGCAAGGCACAGGGAATGTGGGAGGGACAGGGGACCACTGATAGAGGAGAGGCGGAGGGGGTTCTCACCACATGCATCAGAATCTCCAGCAGCACTTGTTAAAAAAATGCATGTTCCTGGGCCCTGCCCCATACCTACAAAATCAGACCCTCTGAGCGCGGGGCCCAGCGTTTTAAGCCAGCCTCTCTGCTGCCCCCGGGGGCTCTTGTCCACCAGAATGCCTTAGAGCCATACTGCCTTAAGGAGTGTGCCATCTGGGCTGAAGACGGTGGCGTCAGAGTGGCTTCACTTCCTGCACCAGTCTCGGCCACTTCCTGCTGAATGACTTGCCTCAAGCGAGTTATTGGACTTATCCAAGTCTGTTTCCTCATCTATACAACAAGGTCAAAATAACCACCTGGCAGGGCCGTGTGTAATCAGGTGTAAAGGAGAAAATGTATACACAGTTCTTAGCACAAGGAGATCCAGAAAACAGCTTTTTCTCATCTCTCTTTTGGGAAGCCAGAGGATAC
This sequence comes from Madoqua kirkii, assembly GCA_006408675.1. Lineage (NCBI taxonomy): Eukaryota > Metazoa > Chordata > Mammalia > Artiodactyla > Bovidae > Madoqua > Madoqua kirkii. The sequence goes on from SJYC01104488.1 coordinate 66,519, forward strand.
TACAACTGATTTTTTCTTCTGCTCTGTGGTTCCCAGACCTGGGGTGTTTGGGGCCTGGGAGGGGCACTCTGCTATCTGCAGAGCCAGGAGCAGAGGTGGCTGCATCTCAGGGCTGGACCCTCGAGGGGCGGGGACAGCCTCAGCCCCTGCTGGCCCCAGCCCAGCCCAGCCTCTGGGAGGGCTGCAAAGCCGCCCACCTGGACAATGACCTTCGACTGCACGTCCATGGCCTGTTGGGAATAAGGGAGTGTTCTTGGCAGAGGATGGGCAGCTGATTTCTGATAGACTGAGGGAGGGAGCAGGGAGGCGATAAACACGCCTCCTCTCTGAAAGCATTAATCACTCAGTCACATCTGACTCTTTGTGACCCCACGCACTGTAGCCCACCAGGCTCCTCTGTCCATGGGATTCTCCAGGCAAGAATACTGGAGTGGGTAGCCGTTCCCTTCTCCAGGGGACCTTCCCAAAGCAGGGACTGAACCCTGGTTTCATGCACTGCAGGCAGATCCTTTACCGTCTGAGCCGCCAGGGAGGCCCGCCCCATTTTCTGGGGACCCTGGAAATCTGGACACCCCACCCCGTTCACTCTGTCTCAGCCTTCTCACCAACCAGACATGCTATTCATCAGGAAAGAGGTGAAAGTTTGGTAAAAAAAAAAAAAATTCCCTTTCATGGAAATCATGAACAGTCTGAAGAGGTAGGTATTGTCACCTCTATCTGAAAGCAGGGACTGAACCCTGGTTTCATGCACTGCAGGCAGATCCTTTACCGTCTGAGCCGCCAGGGAGGCCCGCCCCATTTTCTGGGGACCCTGGAAATCTGGACACCCCACCCCGTTCACTCTGTCTCAGCCTTCTCACCAACCAGACATGCTATTCATCAGGAAAGAGGTGAAAGTTTGGTAAAAAAAAAAAAAATTCCCTTTCATGGAAATCATGAACAGTCTGAAGAGGTAGGTATTGTCACCTCTATCTGACTGATCACAAATTGAGGATCAGAGAAGTAAAAGCCCTGGTCCAAGGTCACACAGCTGGGAAGTAGCCCAGTTTAGAGAAAGAAGGTGAGCTTCCCTCTCACTCCTCGTTCAGTCAACAGATGCTTCCCACACCCCTGGCATGGTTCTGCTTGCCAGGGAAGCAGTGGTCCCTGCCTGAGTCTGTAGTTCTGGGGTGATGCAGACTAGTGGATGGATGAGTAAGGGATGAGGGAAACCGTCAGATAGAGTGAAGCAGAAAATGAAAACAAGGCAGGAGACAGGAGTAAGCGAGGGCAGGGAGGGGGAGGCTTTAGCTTGGAAGAGCAGGGGCAGTGACTGTCAGCTGAGCTCCAGACGAGAAGGGACAAGGAAAGGGGCCACTTCTGCAAAGAGCTCAGGGCAGCGCCCGCCAGAAGCCCCAAGGACTTCCTGACTCCGGATGGTCCAGCTGGCCTGGGGTCAGGTCGGCTCTCGGGCTGACTTCAGCAGGACATCAAGGACCTCAAGTGTGAACACTACACTCCCTTCTCAAGAGGGAGGGGCAGGGGCAGGGACAGGGGCCCCAGCGCCACCTGCCCATCCCAATGAAAAGGAAGGAGCAAGATCCAGGTGGAAAAACAGGCACAGATGGGGAAGTCATCCGCCCGTCACTGCCCTGGGCTAGGCGCCCGCCCCTCGGAAGTAGAACGCTACATCCAGGTTCGGACTGTCCAGGTGAGGGCTGCATCAGCCAATGGTGGGAAGGAGATTTGTGTAGAATAAAGTGCTCCCAACGTGAGGGCTCGCTCGAGCTGAACACAGCTCTTATTGTTAGTGTGATTATTACTCATTATACCTTCCCCCAGGATCCTGTCTTGCTGTACCTCACCCTTGCCTCCTCATCTCTGGGTGTAGCTGTCCACCCCTCCACCCCTGCCCCGGGGTACCCAGGGCTGAGTCAACAACTGTTTCAGTAAAAAGTGTGGGAGGTAGGATGAGACACGGCCCTGGAGCCTGGGTTCGAATCTCAGCGAGGCCACTTACCAGCAAGTGACTCAGTGTCAAGTTTCAGTTTCTGCAGCTGGAAAACGCAGCTGCTAACTCCAGTGTTCTGCGGGAGGGAAGAGCAGTGGGCGGTGGGCACCCCAGGTGTTCATTGTCCAGCCACCCCACCTCTGCCGTTTCCAAGCCTGAGCCCGGAGGAAAGAGGAAGCACTGGAAGTGTCCTTCTGTCCGCCTCCTTCATCCTGGGGGTGGAGGACATAAGCTGCCCGCGAATCTCTCCTTTCTTTGAGCCTCTTATCCAACTCCAGGGGCTGGAAACGGGCCAAGAATGAGAGCTCATCGGACAGGAAGTCCTCCTCTTACTCTGGGTACTCAGTCCTGGCTTCCTTGAGATCCCCCCTATGCATCCCAAGACTTGTTCCAAAGTCGTATGTCATTGCCAACCTGGGATTTGTCCATCCATCCACGTGTTCATTCATTCAACAATCTATTGATCACCTACTCTGTGATCACCAGGCACCAGGACTAGGTGCTTTGCTCACAGAGGGTGCTCCAGGCAGAGTCCTCCTTCCGACCCAGCCCTAAACTTGCCCACCCAACACCATCCTATGAACAACCCCGACAGCCTTGGTTCTGGCAGCTCCCACAGGGACATTGACCCCTGTCCCTTCTCAGGGGTAAATAAATACTGAGGAATCTAAACCAATCAGGGTATTCCCATTGTCTGGGGCCACTATGGGTTAAGTCTGAGCTGGAGGTCTGCTGGATGGTGGTGGTGGTAGGGCATATTAAAGAGATGAGGAACAGACAGCGTTTTTCTCTGCTGGAGGTCTGGCTTGAGGTCTGGACAACAGCTGCTACCTTAGAGATAGGAGGCAAGCTGCCCAGAAGGCAAAGACAGCCCAGGGAAGGTGGCCAGGAAAGAAACCAGAGCTGCTGACGTCATCAAGCCACTGAACTGCCACGTGCCTCCTAGATATCTTGGCACTCGCTGTTGAAACTCACTGAGTCACAGTTTGGGGCTGGAAAGCTTCCTGACCGGCGTGAATGGGAGGTGGTGCCAGGGAGCATAGCAGGAAGAGATGCAGTGGAAGGGGCGTCCTGACCTGGGTCCTGTTGGTTGAGGGCTCTCTGGAGGTTCCTCTTCCCGTTCTGAGCCTCAGGGGGCTCCATTGTAAAATGGGGATAACAACATCTCCAATATCTGCCAACACTGGAGCTCTGATGAGTCAATGAGAGTACCAGCTTTTGCCCATGTGTCTTGAATAGACCTCATGTGTTATGATCTAACATACACAGGTTCCACACAGAAAAGAGAGAAGAAATGGGTGGAAAGAAGGGGTTTCAGGTTTGGTCTCTGTATAACAACCGCACCACCCAGGTGGCTTAGCAGGAAAGAATCTGCCTGGCAATGCAGGAGACCTGGGTTCCATCCCTGGGTCAGGACATGTCCCTGGAGAAAGAAAATGGCAACCGACTCCAGTATGCTTGCCTGGGAAACTGCATGGACAGAGGAGCCTGGTGGGCTGCAGGCCACGGGGTCACAAGGAGTTGGACATGATTTAGTGACTCAACAACAAGTGCCAGTTAATTTTGAAAGAGAAATCACTGCGTGCCGGGCATCTGCTAAGAGCTTCACATGCACTTACCTCCGTCAGCACAGTGGCCTCATCCTGTTTATTTCCATCCAACTTCACACACAAGGAAACCCAGCTTTTCATAGACGCTCATAAGGCTGATTGGTGGCATAGTGACTGTTTTGTTTGGCTCACTGCACTTATGACCAACCTAAACAGCATATTAAAACCAGACACATAACTTTGCCAACAAAGGTCCATCTCATCAAGGCTATGGTTTTTCCAGTGGTCATGTATGGATGTGAGAGTTGGACTGTGAAGAAGGCTGAGCACTGAAGAA